>OY757937.1:21835477-21922088 GCA_963585895.1 Sepioteuthis lessoniana | reverse complement strand
AGACATCACCAGCATCAACAGAACAAAGATAATCAGAACAAAAATGGGAAGAAAACACCAGTATGGACATTTCACTTGGACATGGCTGAGAAAAGAAGTCTTAAGAGAGAAACAATCACTTCTGATTGCGGCACAGAACAATGCCACAAGGACTATGTCAAAGCAAAAATAGATAACTCACAACAAAATAGCAGATGGAGGTTATTTGGTGATAGAGACGAAACGATCAATCACATAATAAGCGAATGCAGTTAACTAGCGCAAGAAGAGTATAAGACTAAATACGACTCAATGGAATAGGTGATCCACTGGGAATTGTACAAGAAGCTTAACTTTGACCATACCAACAAATAGTATACACACAACCTAGAATCCGTCCTGGAAAATGAGATGCATAAACTTCTCTGGGACTTTGAGGTACAAACGTATCACCTAATTTCGGCCAGGCGAGCAGACCTAATAATAGTCAATAAAAACAAAGAGAACCTTAGTGGCCTTCGCCGCTCCGGCTGATCACAGAGTAAAACTGAAAGAAAGCGAAAAGAAGAATAAGTACTTTGACGTCACTAGAGAACTGAAAAAAACATGGAACATGAAAGTGACGGCGATGCCAATTGTAATTGGCGTGCTCGGTACGGTCACCAAAGGACTAATAAATGGACTGGCGGGCTGGGAAATAAGAGGACGAGTAGAGACCATCTAAACTACTGACTTAAGATCGCCTAGAATACTGAGAAGAGTCCTGGAGACTTGAGGAAACTTGCTGTCACTCAGGCTCCAGTGGAAAACCACCAGCTAATACTGGTGTGAAAAATTCTCAAAGGAATAATAATAATAATAATAATAATAATAATCAACAAAAAAGAGAGGAACTGCAGAATTGTGGACTTTACTGTCTCGGCTGATCACAGAGTAAAATTGAAAGAATACGAAAAGAGAGATAAGTACCTCGACCTAGGGAATTGAAAAAAACTGTGGAACATGAAAGTGGCGGTTAAACCAATTGTAATTGGTGCTCTTGGTACATTCACCAAACGATTGGTACAAGGACTGGAGGACTTGGAAAAAACGGCAGGGGTGGAATCTGTCCAAACTCCTGCATTATTAAGATTCGCCAGAATACCGAGAAGAGTCCTGGAGACTTGAGGAGACTTGCTGTCACTCAAACTCCGCTGGAAACTCCAGTGGAAAACCATCAGCTAAAGCTAATTTGAAAAACTCTCAAGTTGTAAAACAATAATATGAGCATTATTTTTATAATATTTAAACAAAAATGTTCTTATGATTAATAGCATATCGAAAATAAATAAATGAAATTACTCTAGAATGAACATTTTTTTAGTTTTTTGCTTGAAAGAATTTTAATGTTTCTGGTTGACACAGACATAGATCACCTCACGCATTATTAAGTTACAAATTGAATAAGAAACTGCTATATTATCAGACTTAAATATTTCAAAGTTATTGCGCTAACAAAAGTATCGCTACAATGTGCCATTTTTTCTGCATTATGGTAACATACATACAAAAATCGGATTATTATAATAATTAGGTTCTCTTCAAATAGTTGGTATCACATGACATTCATTTGTTAGTATTTAATAAGTGAGAGAAGTGAAAGAATAAAATAGTCTGAACAATATTTGGATGAATTGAGAAAGAACTAAAAAACAAAAAAACAAATCAAAAACAAAACAAGATAAATCACCAACCTGATTTTCAATCAAAAATTGAATTCGTTACTTTTTTTAACCGTCTTTTTCTTTCGATATTCCAATTTAAGAGAAATCGCCAAAATATCACTTATAACCGTTGCCACTTAATAGTAGAGATAGCAACTTCGACGACGATATGGTTGTTTGTTTTTTTAATATGGAAAGTATTCTTTACAATACCACAAAGTTTTCATTGGGAGTAATCTCGAACCTTTTCTTCCCTGACAAACGATTCAAATTTCAACATCTCTAAAAATATTTTGCCGCAAAATCATTACCAAAATTTAAACTTCTACAGAGAATGTCTATTTATACGGTAATTAAGGCGAGATTGATCACTGCGTTGAGATTATTAATGAAACATACAGCTTTAAACTCATTGTAGTCTCTTAAATATCAAAAGTAAAGTCAATAGTCGAATAAAAATACTATAAATTAGAAATCCAAGTAAAAGATTATGCGAGTTATTTCAAAGATACTTCGCAAGATAAATTTTCAGGCAATTCCACGTGCATCCAGTCAGTTAGTGACAAACAAAGCGTCCTTACAGAGAGAAACATTTGTAAAATTGTGTTGCACATAGACAGCCGGCGTAATAATTGTGATTCACGAAGCTCTTTACAACGTAACGCAATCCAAAATGACTACAAGGTCAAATAAAGCCAAGAATAAAAGAAATGGAGTTTGCTTCATGGTGAACTAATTCTATAAAAGGATTTCTTATTCAATGTGGTTGGAATTTTTTTATGAATAAAGATGTCCGCCGCCTTTTCATCAAAATTACCTTTTCCGTGTTCTAACTCTATTCATTTTCGAACACGTCTTGAATTATTTGACTATTTAATTATTTATTTTCCTCTGCTATTCTCGTCTCATCGTCTTCTTTCTTTCATTATCTACTTCTTGAATAGATTGACTTTCTACTCATTGTAATTCTTTCTTTCTTTCTTTCTTTCTTTCTTTTTTATACAATTCATTAAAAGAGAAATTAGAGATGAAAAAAGAAAGAATTATATCTTCAAAAAGTTTTTCCTACAAAGAATTGAAGAAGAAGGATGCAAGCAATTGAAAAAAGAAAAAAAAATTGCAAAAAGAAGAAAGAAAAGAGATAGAAAGAAATTGCAAAAAGAAGAAAGAAAAGAGATAGAAAGAAATTGCAAAAAGAAGAAAGAAAAGAGATAGAAAGAAATTGCAAAAAGAAGAAAGAAAAGAGATAGAAAGAAATTGCAAAAAGAAGAAAGAAAAGAGATAGAAAGAAATTGCAAAAAGAAGAAAGAAAAGAGATAGAAAGAAATTGCAAAAAGAAGAAAGAAAAGAGATAGAAAGAAATTGCAAAAAGAAGAAAGAAAAGAGATAGAAAGAAATTGCAAAAAGAAGAAAGAAAAGAGATAGAAAGAAATTGCAAAAAGAAGAAAGAAAAGAGATAGAAAGAAATTGCAAAAAGAAGAAAGAAAAGAGATAGAAAGAAATTGCAAAAAGAAGAAAGAAAAGAGATAGAAAGAAATTGCAAAAAGAAGAAAGAAAAGAGATAGAAAGAAATTGCAAAAAGAAGAAAGAAAAGAGATAGAAAGAAATTGCAAAAAGAAGAAAGAAAAGAGATAGAAAGAAATTGCAAAAAGAAGAAAGAAAAGAGATAGAAAGAAATTGCAAAAAGAAGAAAGAAAAGAGATAGAAAGAAATTGCAAAAAGAAGAAAGAAAAGAGATAGAAAGAAATTGCAAAAAGAAGAAAGAAAAGAGATAGAAAGAAATTGCAAAAAGAAGAAAGAAAAGAGATAGAAAGAAATTGCAAAAAGAAGAAAGAAAAGAGATAGAAAGAAATTGCAAAAAGAAGAAAGAAAAGAGATAGAAAGAAATTGCAAAAAGAAGAAAGAAAAGAGATAGAAAGAAATTGCAAAAAGAAGAAAGAAAAGAGATAGAAAGAAATTGCAAAAAGAAGAAAGAAAAGAGATAGAAAGAAATTGCAAAAAGAAGAAAGAAAAGAGATAGAAAGAAATTGCAAAAAGAAGAAAGAAAAGAGATAGAAAGAAATTGCAAAAAGAAGAAAGAAAAGAGATAGAAAGAAATTGCAAAAAGAAGAAAGAAAAGAGATAGAAAGAAATTGCAAAAAGAAGAAAGAAAAGAGATAGAAAGAAATTGCAAAAAGAAGAAAGAAAAGAGATAGAAAGAAATTGCAAAAAGAAGAAAGAAAAGAGATAGAAAGAAATTGCAAAAAGAAGAAAGAAAAGAGATAGAAAGAAATTGCAAAAAGAAGAAAGAAAAGAGATAGAAAGAAATTGCAAAAAGAAGAAAGAAAAGAGATAGAAAGAAATTGCAAAAAGAAGAAAGAAAAGAGATAGAAAGAAATTGCAAAAAGAAGAAAGAAAAGAGATAGAAAGAAATTGCAAAAAGAAGAAAGAAAAGAGATAGAAAGAAATTGCAAAAAGAAGAAAGAAAAGAGATAGAAAGAAATTGCAAAAAGAAGAAAGAAAAGAGATAGAAAGAAATTGCAAAAAGAAGAAAGAAAAGAGATAGAAAGAAATTGCAAAAAGAAGAAAGAAAAGAGATAGAAAGAAATTGCAAAAAGAAGAAAGAAAAGAGATAGAAAGAAATTGCAAAAAGAAGAAAGAAAAGAGATAGAAAGAAATTGCAAAAAGAAGAAAGAAAAGAGATAGAAAGAAATTGCAAAAAGAAGAAAGAAAAGAGATAGAAAGAAATTGCAAAAAGAAGAAAGAAAAGAGATAGAAAGAAATTGCAAAAAGAAGAAAGAAAAGAGATAGAAAGAAATTGCAAAAAGAAGAAAGAAAAGAGATAGAAAGAAATTGCAAAAAGAAGAAAGAAAAGAGATAGAAAGAAATTGCAAAAAGAAGAAAGAAAAGAGATAGAAAGAAATTGCAAAAAGAAGAAAGAAAAGAGATAGAAAGAAATTGCAAAAAGAAGAAAGAAAAGAGATAGAAAGAAATTGCAAAAAGAAGAAAGAAAAGAGATAGAAAGAAATTGCAAAAAGAAGAAAGAAAAGAGATAGAAAGAAATTGCAAAAAGAAGAAAGAAAAGAGATAGAAAGAAATTGCAAAAAGAAGAAAGAAAAGAGATAGAAAGAAATTGCAAAAAGAAGAAAGAAAAGAGATAGAAAGAAATTGCAAAAAGAAGAAAGAAAAGAGATAGAAAGAAATTGCAAAAAGAAGAAAGAAAAGAGATAGAAAGAAATTGCAAAAAGAAGAAAGAAAAGAGATAGAAAGAAATTGCAAAAAGAAGAAAGAAAAGAGATAGAAAGAAATTGCAAAAAGAAGAAAGAAAAGAGATAGAAAGAAATTGCAAAAAGAAGAAAGAAAAGAGATAGAAAGAAATTGCAAAAAGAAGAAAGAAAAGAGATAGAAAGAAATTGCAAAAAGAAGAAAGAAAAGAGATAGAAAGAAATTGCAAAAAGAAGAAAGAAAAGAGATAGAAAGAAATTGCAAAAAGAAGAAAGAAAAGAGATAGAAAGAAATTGCAAAAAGAAGAAAGAAAAGAGATAGAAAGAAATTGCAAAAAGAAGAAAGAAAAGAGATAGAAAGAAATTGCAAAAAGAAGAAAGAAAAGAGATAGAAAGAAATTGCAAAAAGAAGAAAGAAAAGAGATAGAAAGAAATTGCAAAAAGAAATAATGGAAGGAAAGAAAGAAATAATTTAAGAAGGAAAGATAAGGCTTGTGCACATGCTCTGTCAGATTCCAGAGGGAAAACAACGGAAAGTACAAAATGGAAATAATAATACATCAGGATCTCGATTGGGAACCAATAAAATTGTGGAAATAGTTGAAGCAACTCCAAAGAGACGAGTTGCGAGACTGGAAGAAACTGAGATTCATAGGACAATTTTAACTTGTGGAGGTGCCCGTGGTGTAATGGTAGTCATCGTAGGAAATGGACACGGCAACACGAGTTCAAATTCTAGACGAGATTGCATTTCATATAGCACTAATACCATTGGGAAAGGTATGAATCCAATTATTTTTCCTCCAGTTATGGGTAAATAGTAGGGCAGACTGGGTTCTTCAACCTTGGTGAGGCAACTAGTCTAGGAGAAGGAAAACTCTGAATTCAAACCTGTTAAACTCCGCTTAAAAATTGACCTTGTGTCATATCCTGCCAGAGCGGAGGGGTTGGTAAATATGATAGGAAAATTTTAACTCACTTGTTGGCATAGTTCACAAACTATTACGAGGCGCCTGATTTGAGGAAAGAGTAAGGATTTTTAAACCAATCTCTACCTCAGTAATAAGAAAGGTACTGTAAATTTGATAAGACTTGGTGTCATTTTATACTAACAGCAACTACCGCATGTGAATATAAAAATGCAGCAGTAGTAGTAGTAATAATAATAATAATAATGATCTTGCCTTATAAATGGGTCACCCTATCTAGAACAGACGACCAAACCTAATTATCAACAAGAAGAAAAGTGGACTTAGCCGTTCCAGCAAATCACCGTAAAGGTAAAGGAAATCGAAAACCTTAAGGACTTGGACTTTGCCCGCGGAACATGAAAGTGGCAATGATACCAATCATTGTTGGAACCCTTGGAATTATCCCGAAGAACCTGGAAAAGAGACAGAAGTAACTGAAGATCCGAGAAACAGTTTGCACCGCTGAGATCAGTTAGCAAACTTAGAAGAGTCTTGAAGAAATTAGGAGACTTGCTGTCACTCGGACTTCAAATTTGTTCTGGTGTAAAAAACATAGAGAGATAACAATATGTGACGGCAAATTGAACTAAAATCCCAAAATGGGACTTTATTTTCGCACGTGTGAAGACGGGGCAGGTTGGCACTTGATCCCCTACAGAAATAAGTCCTGTTCAAAGTTCTTTTCTCAGGCAGATAAGAACTGGCATATTACGTGAGGGAATAATTTAGGGCCAGACTGGCCACCGCTGGCAAAGGGGTCCAAAATTTCACACTATCATACACACACCAGGCCGCTAAACTTCTTCCCCTTCCGATAATAGAAGAATACGGGCCTATAGGTCTGAGTTGTAATAATATTAATATTGCTACCGTCGGCAACTCCGGTTTCCCGTGTGATACTTTAGGGATTAATAGGACAGTTCTAAGCAAGATAATGTAAGGCGAATAGAAGCTGAAAGGAAAGCATGGAATAATAACATAGACCACATGGTATAATGAAAATACATAGGTTCTTTACTACGGTTATATACATATATATGTTCAAAGTGTCAAAAATATATAATAGGATAGTCCATGAATATGAATGTCTTTTCTTGGCTTTTATCCTTTTTCAAATTGAGAGAGAGTGGTAAACAAAATTTGGGTGTAAAGGGAAAATGTCCCAAAGGTACTTATCTTATTTTTTTGACGGGGTTCCACTGGAGAATTTCTCTTCTTTCACGGGCTAATAGACTTTGTACTGTTTTTAATGCTGGCTTGAGAGACTCAGGTCTCTCATGTCTCAGTCTTTTGTCTTTAGCCCGGAGTGAAATGGCTGTCGTCCGTCTGCCACGAGACTTGTCCAAAAACTAACTTTTTTTGTATTTACTTCCGTTGAGGGGAAGGGGACCCCACTTCCGTTTGAGGCTCCCGCAAATCATTTGGCTTCATTTTTCTTTCCCCTTCCGATGTCCGGCGACCCAAGGTCACTTAAGTGCAAACATCTGTGTGACCCACATTCTCTCATAACGGTCACTTTTTGACTGCTAGATAATTTTAGTTCAACGGGGGAGAGAGTATCATTCCCACCTCCTCGTTTCCGTGAGCCATCACGTGACACCTCCCCGCTTAAGAGAAGAAAGGGAGATGAATAGAAATACCATAGAAAAAAAAAGGCAATTCAATTCACTGTTCTTTCTCCTTTTCTTTCACTTTTTTTTTTCTCACTTTACTTTTCTTTCATCCCCTTTCTTCTTCACGCTTTGACGAATTCTTTCCTTTCCCTTTTTTTTTTTTTTTGTCCTTCCTAATTTTCACTATAGGGGGAAACGATTTCTCTTCTCTTTCTTTCTCTCTCTCTCTCCCTTTTCTTTTTCTTTAATCTCGTTTTCCTTTCTTTCTTTTTCTCTCTCGGCTTTTGGCCGTATCATATTTCAAACCTTGAGGAGGTAAGTCCTTCTTTCTTTCTTTCTTTCTTCGTCACTTTTGACGACTTTATAAGCTTAGTTATTAAGCTCTGGGGGAAGAGACTTCCTTTTCTTTTCTCTCTTTCCCCTCTCCGTCACTTGTTGACGAACCACTTTCTCGCCCATCTCATATTTCAACATTGGGGACGAGAATTCCTCATTTCCTTTAGTTTCTCTCTCTCTCTCTCTTTCTTTCTCTCAACAACTATGAAAGAATATTCTGCTACTACATTTTCGTGGGGCGTTAGAGAAATAAACTTGGGTACTTTTTTATTAATTTTCCTACGCCCTCTCTCTCTGAAACAGACAACTGGCTTAATTTCTCCTCGAATTTATTCGGCATTTCCGAGTTCTTAATTTTTCGAGGTGGGCCTTCTTGACGGACATATCTCTTCAATTTGTTTGTGTGACACACTTGTGTCTTCTTCTTTCCTTCGTTGGTATCAATTCGGTATGTCCTCTTGTCTATTCTCTGTGATATTACGTAGGGACCTACATATTGTCCATCACAGTGGGGTCCTTTATTTGATGATAGTAGCAGGACTTCATCGCCCTTCTTAAATTCTTCCTTCTTAGTCACTTGTGAGGGTCCTCTTATTTTCCTCTTATCCTCTCGATAAGTATTAGGGAATTTATTCCTAATATTCGTTGGACCTTCATCTTTTCTCTGACGACTGGTCCTTTTCTCTTTCCGTTTATTGAGGTGTGGAAGGTTCACTTCTTTTCTTTCCACCTTCTCACTTTGCGAGCGACTGTGTCGTTTATATCTCGCACGTGGCTCAGCCGCCATCTTGTCTCCATGCTGGGCGTTCGTTCTCGCCATCCTTTTTTCTTCATTTATGGCGCTTATTTTCGCCATCTTTTTCGGGTGACACTTTTTTGTTCTTACTTCATTTCCCAGTATGAGGGAAATTCCTTTCATAGGTAGCTTGTCTACCACACCAACTTTAATTGGTCCATTTTTCCACTGGGACTTCAGTGTTATTTTACACAGCGGTATTTTTACCCTCTTTCCGCCGATACCCTCTATCATCACAGTCTCACGTGTTGCTTCTATTACCCTTTTAGGTAATTTACTTCGTAGAAGTAATGATTGAGATGCTCCGGTATCTCGTAAAATTGAGACTTTCACTGGTCCTCCGTGTGGGCCTCTTATCATCCCTTTTTTCGTCCAGGGTCGATAGGACTGGTTCCCTCTAGGTGTTGTTACAGCTCCTTGAGGTTTTCTCGGCTGGGTCTGGTTTCTTTCAGGACCTTTTCCAAGCTGACACCTTATGGCTATGTGACCAGCCTTTCCGCATTTGTAGCAGACCACTGTTCTGCTGCTACTTTGGAAGGTCCTTCTATTTTCTTCCTTAGGTCTTAACTCAGCTTTAAACTTCACTCTGTTTCCCGTGAACGTTTTTTCCTTCGTCTTTCGGTGTGTGAGGATGTATTCGTCTGCTAGTGCGGCCATTTCATAGGTCACGTCAGTTTTCCTTTCACTTAGGTGAACCCTGAATTCTTCTGGCACACAGTTTAAGAATTCTTCAGCTAATATTAGCTGCCGGAGTTTCTCAGCGTCTCCGTCTATCCTCTTAGAGTCACACCACTTATCCAGCGCGTTCTCTTTTTCTCTCAGAAATTCCACATAAGACTGGTTTTCAGTTTTTCTCTGTGTTCTGAATTTCTGTCTATAAGCTTCTGGAACCAATTCGAAGCTTTTAAGAACCGCTGCCTTCACCAAATCATAGTCGGCGCAATTTTCTGTGGGCAGAGTTGCATATGCTCTCTGTGCTTTTCCTGTCAGCACAGTTTGGAGTAGCATCGACCAGCATTCTTTCGGCCATCCAAGATTTAGCGCAGTTCGCTCAAAATGTGCGAAGTATCCGTCCACGTTGGCTTCTTCAAATTTTGGGACTAGCCTCGCTTGCTTCGTTACTTCGAAACTGTCATGGCTTTCTTTGCGTCCTCTTATTGCCAAGTCGACTTCTCGCAGCCTTGTTTCTTGCTGAATTTTTATTTTCTCCAGTTCCATTTTATTTCTCTGTAGTTCCATTTGTGCTTGTATTTTAATTTTCTCCAGTTCAATTTCTTCTGGAGTCATTCTTATTATTTCCGTTGGTAGCTCTTCTAATACTGCTTCCTCGAAAACATTTTCGTCGACCATGTGTTTTGCTATTTTTATAACGAGTTCATGTTTCCTCATAGAATTTTCAACATTTAACTCAAGCTTCTCGCCAATTTTTATTATCTCGCTTTTTCTCAGCCTCTCCAACTTTTCCATGGAGGGTTCTTTTAAAAAGTTCTCTATTTTGTCCATTTTTTTAAAAATTTTTTCCAAACAGTGATATCAACAAGTAATTTGACTGTTTCAGCAATATTCCTTTTTTTTTTTTTTTTCTTTCACGGTCTCCCAGGGTAGATTTAAACGGCAGGAATTGTCACACGACTACTAGCAATAAATATTATTAATAATAAATAAATCCCGGACGTGAGCCCCCATAAAAGGTCTGGGGTCAGGAATAAAAGATTAAAATATCCCCGGACGAGACACCATTTTAGGTCTGTGGGGGGAATTGATTAAAATCCCTAAACGGGACTTTATTTTCGCACGTGTGAAGACGGGGCAGGTTGGCACTTGATCCCCTACAGAAATAAGTCCTGTTCAAAGTTCTTTTCTCAGGCAGATAAGAACTGGCATATTACGTGAGGGAATAATTTAGGGCCAGACTGGCCACCGCTGGCAAAGGGGTCCAAAATTTCACACTATCATACACACACCAGGCCGCTAAACTTCTTCCCCTTCCGATAATAGAAGAATACGGGCCTATAGGTCTGAGTTGTAATAATATTAATATTGCTACCGTCGGCAACTCCGGTTTCCCGTGTGATACTTTAGGGATTAATAGGACAGTTCTAAGCAAGATAATGTAAGGCGAATAGAAGCTGAAAGGAAAGCATGGAATAATAACATAGACCACATGGTATAATGAAAATACATAGGTTCTTTACTACGGTTATATACATATATATGTTCAAAGTGTCAAAAATATATAATAGGATAGTCCATGAATATGAATATCTTTTCTTGGCTTTTATCCTTTTTCAAATTGAGAGAGAGTGGTAAACAAAATTTGGGTGTAAAGGGAAAATGTCCCAAAGGTACTTATCTTATTTTTTTGACGGGGTTCCACTGGAGAATTTCTCTTCTTTCACGGGCTAATAGACTTTGTACTGTTTTTAATGCTGGCTTGAGAGACTCAGGTCTCTCATGTCTCAGTCTTTTGTCTTTAGCCCGGAGTGAAATGGCTGTCGTCCGTCTGCCACGAGACTTGTCCAAAAACTAACTTTTTTTGTATTTACTTCCGTTGAGGGGAAGGGGACCCCACTTCCGTTTGAGGCTCCCGCAAATCATTTGGCTTCATTTTTCTTTCCCCTTCCGATGTCCGGCGACCCAAGGTCACTTAAGTGCAAACATCTGTGTGACCCACATTCTCTCATAACGGTCACTTTTTGACTGCTAGATAATTTTAGTTCAACGGGGGAGAGAGTATCATTCCCACCTCCTCGTTTCCGTGAGCCATCACGTGACAAATAATTATGATAATAATAATAGTATCAAGTTTATCAAAGAAACCCTGAAAATATTCCACGGAAAGCGCTATCATCATAACTATGATACCACTCAATCATGTTCTTCGGAAATTCACTAACGACTACAAACTTACTAAATCGAAAGAAAAGATTAATCACCTAATGTATATGGACGATATCAAAGTGTTTTCAAAAATCAAAAAGAACTAGAAACCTAAATACAGGCAGTAAGAATATACAGTTTGGAAAAAGAGATGGAATTTGGCATAGAAAAATATGCCATGAGTAGCGGAAAACGACAAATGACGGAAGGAAAAGAACTACCAAATCAACAAAAAATCAGAATGCTTGGAGAAAAGGAAACTGACAAGTACTTGGGAATATTGGAAGACGACACCAAACAAGTGGAGATGAAAGAAAAAATTCAAAATATCCTAGGAGAACGAGAAAGCTACTCGAAATCAAACTATATAGCAGAAATCTCACCAAAGGGATAAACAGCTTGGAGGTCCCTCTTGTAAGGTACTCGGGGCCATTCTTGGAGTGGACGAGGGAAGAACTTCAACCAGAAGAACAAAAAAACTAATGACGATGCATAAGGCCTTATATCCAAGCGATGACATTGACAGGTTGTATGTGTCAAGAAAAGAAGGAGGAAAAGGGCGACGACTTGAAAACTATACAAAAAACTTTATAAAAACGGTCTTTTCTGGCTGATCTTAATAATGCTGTCGTCTGGACGGTCAAATTTCAATTTCTTGCAAAATTCCTATTTGTTTACCTGCCCCACCAAGTCGTACCTTGACTTATACTCCTTTCTGTAAGTTTACTACATTCACTTATTATGTGATTAATCGTTTCGTCTTTGTCATCACATAACCTACATTTGCTATTCTGTTACCTATTATCAATTTTTGCTTTATTATAGTTGGTTCTTATAGCGTTATTTTATTCTGCTATTAGATGAGATTCAGTTTCTCTCTTAAGGTTTCCCTTTTTTAGCCATGTCCTGGTCTTCTCGTAAGAGATTTTGTCTGTTTGTCACTTGAAATTCCCATACAGTTGTTTTACTTCCCATATGTGTTTCCTAATTTTTATTTTACTAATTATTATTATTCTTTTGAATAATTTCATGGGATCTCAGTTGATTAACAAAGGAAAATTTTAATGTACCCAAAAATTATAAGAGAAAATTATGTATCTATCTCTGCAACCAAAACTATGTCACAATTCCCTTAGTTATTTTATATTGTATTCTCTATGATTATAAAATAACTATTATTTAATCTTAATTAACATCTTATATATTAAATGTATCTCTATTAAAGTCTAGCTGAGATAGATTTGCCTCTAAACAGCCCTTCTTATCTATGCGTTTAAAATCCTGCAAGGTTTGTGTGCCTTATTTGCGAACTGACTTTAACAAAACTGGTTAACTAAATGATTACTTGGGGCAATAGATTTATAATATCGTTTTATTCTGTAACGTATTAAAAGCAATCCAATGTATAATTCATGAAGAAATCAATTTGAATAAACTAAAAATAAGTGTCAAGTTCTTGTTTAGTTTCATTAGTCTTTCTAGTTTAAAACAATATTTTATTACATAACTTAAATATCTGCATGTATTAATGATAATTCTGTTCAGTTGATGATTCTATTCTATTCGATTCCAACTCTCTCTTAGGATTGCTGTACTCTATGTCAAATTTCGTTGATTTATGAGTAAAAAAAAATAAGGACACTGATCACTGGCTCACTGCTTACCCTACAGATACAATGTTGAAGCAGACCGTATGAACCTCTTTGATCAATGGGAAGGCAATACATGCAGGTTTCCCTGATATATATATATATATATATATATGTGTGTGTGTGTGTGTGTGTGTGTGTGTGCTCCGGAATCCACAGTTCACTCTCTTGGCCCTTGGCAACAAGCCAGTATCCACATGTCTGGGCTCTACCCGTAACACACACGCTGAGCCATTGTCCCAACAACGAGATAGATGTTTCTCCTTAGCAACCTTCATCTAAGCACACCAATGAACCAACAAAACACTTATTGAAGCAACCAGCAATTCCCGGACGGTTATTATCAACTCCGCGATAGAGCTCCACACAAGTCCTGACTGCACAAGCGTGTGAACCCAGCAACTCCTTAGGCGTCTTACCGACTGCAAACCCATAGAGACATTATATTATTATCCACCATACCAATTTCGTATATCGTCCCCTCTGCTGTTAAACGCAAATAGATACAGCGAACGAACCCTCATAGCCATATCCTCTCTTTTCACGTGTAGCGTAAGAGACCTTACGTCGTCATCCACCGCACCAGTGTTGTATATCTACTGCTCAGCTGTATCAGCTCCTATTTTCAGCAGACACAAGAAAACAATGTTAGTACGTCCCATCCTTGAAGCAAGAAGGAAACCAACCATATATTGAATAACAGTCCGTTCATCTGCAACTATTTCCAGTCAACATTAATCATACAAAGCCGAAGCCCTGAGCACCGAACTTATCTTACCTTTTACTACTGTCACTTCTTTCAACTGCTGTCCGTCCAGATAACAATTACGACCACAGCATAAAGAGAACTCTTATTGAATAGACTTTCTTCAATCTGTATAACCTTTTTTTTATTACATTCATGTATATACCTTATTGTTTTTAACCCTTATTGTTTGTCATTCTTCTTTGCTCCTTATCATTCTCCCTGCATTGCCGTGGTCGTATTATAACTCACTCTATCCCTCTCTCCCCCTTTCTATCTTTCTTTCTTTTGGAATTTTTAGACTCTACCCTTCTAATACACATGATATGTTTAGTCTGGGGTGATTTGAGAGCCTTTCTATCGAAGATGAGTAAGTAAAGACTATACACCACAACCTCTCTGTCTATCGCTGGACCTTCATCGCGCTGTGCGATTTTTTAAACAAGTTTTTTTGTTTGTTTGTTTGTTTTTTTGGCGCGAGGGAGTACGTATGATAATGGCAAGAAGAAGTGTAACTAAAATTTTGTTTTGACCTTTTTAGAGTACTCTTTTGAAAAAATTGTCTTATTTGCTTTATTTCCACTTTTTATTTCATGATCAAAGAGAGAGAGAGAGAGAGAGAGAGAGCATAAAAACGTTAAATTGTATTTGGGACAAAGAAAGACGCACCATAAAAAATCAAGTTGACCGACATGTCAAAATCTGTTCAACTTTCTCAACACACTTGAGTTTTTAAAAATCTCGTTCGGGAAGCGAAGGTAAAACTCGAAATAGAAATAGAAATAGAATCAAATGACAAGATTGACTGGTTCGTTTAGAAACTTCTCCACCTGATCGTGTTTCTTCTTTTTCTTTCTCTTGTATGTCTCCTTCTTTTATTTTTTTTTTGTCTTTCTCCTTCAATTTCACTTCTTTTTCTTGCTCTTTTTGTATCTTCTTCCTGTCTTTCTTTTTTCCTTTAATTCCTTCTTCAACCGCTATCTTCCTCATCTTCATCTTCATCCTTTTCTTTTACTTCTTCTAAAATCGATAAAAATAACAATTATCTCATCTCACTCCACCTAGAAAAAAACAACAAAAATATCCAACTTTTCCCATGTATATTTATATTTCGTATTCAGGACTTTTTATGCGTCGGCACTTTATTTATTTATTCCCATCTTTTTACTATTTGTATTTTTGCTTCTTTAAAATAATCAAAATAAAATAAAATAAATCCAATATTTATAAAAAAAAAATAAATAAAACACACACACACACACACACACACACACACACACACACACACACACAAGCAAACAAAACAAATAATCAGTTAAAAATACAAATGACATATTCTTTGGGGATCGTTTCTTGCATATAATGACAAAAAAATGTGCAACTCAGTCAGTTGCAAGATACCACCAAAATAATTATGATTAGAACAAGTCAGCGTAATTTGGGTTCATATTCATTCTTAAGGTAACTAAGCGAAATGATTCTTGTGCCCGGTAGACTCACATCAACACAAAATATTTGATTTGTAGATGCTTAAATAGTAATTATGCCTAGAATTTTCCGGTATATAATTCACGTATAGAGATAAGAGATCTAGATGTGCGATCTGCGAGTTCTTATGCAAAAGGCGAGGATGAACCGAATTTAATACTCCCAAAGTGAACCAGTTGGGAAAACAATCCGAACTCAGTGAAAACATGAATTACTGCAGTAGAAAATTAAAAATAGATTAATTTCTTTTTCTCTTTAAATTATTTAGACTAAAAAACTATTTCCTTAAACTTTTAGGGAGGAGAATATTTGTTATTGTAGGGCGAAGAAAAATTGCAATGTGCGTGTGTGTGTTTGGTTACTTCCTCGCTAAGTTTTAAATGTAAATAAAGGAGAGAAGTTCCAAGATGTCGAAGTCGAAATGTTTTTAGGAATAGTTTTTAATGGCAGCATGGAATATAAAGTTTACGTTTGTGCTGCAAGCCTCGTGGGAAAAGGAAGAAGTAAAGAGACAAAATGGAGTTATGAGAAAGTTGAGATAGCAGCGTGTGTTGTTGAACGTGTGAGGGAAGTATGTTCGCAGTATGAAGCGAAAGTCATGTTTGCCGTTGGAGGAAATAAACTTTGGAGTCACCGTTTGTGCTTCTGGTTGTTTGGGGGAGAAGTGTGAATGTCTCCAAAAAAATGTTGCCCAGAGGTGAAGGAGTCGCTAGGTGCCGGAGCGGAATTAGACATCGCCATCGACATAGCCAATTTTGGGGGTGAAATAAAGTTGTTCCTGTGTGTGGCGTATTGAATTTATCTAATTCATATTCAACTGGGATCCCTTGGTCTAAGAGAAATAGACGCAAGGAATCCATAAATTTGATAGGTTCCCTCATTTTGTCCATGCTGCTGCTGCTATTTAAGAGCAGGCAGATGGGACGTCTGTACAGAACCAAGTCGTCCTGCAAAAAGGCAGTGTTTGGCAGCTTCCCCAATTTCTGCTGCCCAGAAAGGAATTCGGCTGAATAGGATAAGTCATCCTGATTGGGTGAAATTGTGCGTCGAATTAAATTACGCGCCAAACCAAAATACAAAAATTCCTTCTCCTACAAACTTTTTAATTCGTTGTCGACTCATTTAAATATCTCTCATCAAAAGAAATAAGATTTACTAAGTTTAGCCAATTTCGAAAGTTAGTCTTAGAAGCAGTAAATGAATGGAAGATTGTGTTTAGCTATTCTTCCGTAGAGAAAGGACTTTGGTTTGAAAATCAGAATTTGAAATCTTGTCTTTTTTGCCTAGGGTAAGAATTCAGCTTTGCAACAACAACAATGTAATTGTTTCTACAAAGTGAGCAGGTTACAATTAGATGGTGAGTTTGGACAAAATGAGTTTGTTTACTGTTCCCAAAGATGAGATTCTACCTGTGATCCCAGAACAATTGAAATCAGACCTCTCACCTGAGTAATACATTAATTTTCGGATTGATAAGCTGACGCAGTTCCCTGTACAAACAACATAACTCCCATAGAATGTTTTAATGGTCCCGACATCTCTGTTAATATAAAGACTAAAAATGCAAAAGATCGAAAGATTAAAAAAAAAAAAAAAAAAAGATACGGAAATTGTCGAGTTCATCACACATGAAGTCGGTTAAAAAAGCAAAAATACTTTTGATACACCCAAATAAATGAATAATTTCTTAACCGAGAATCAAGAATCGACCTATGCACGAAACTATTGGTATATTGAACGTTAAATAAAACGATTTACTTTTAACAGGAAAAGCCATTTCTTCAAAAAAGCATATTTCATTCAATTCTTGTTGGGAAGAACGGCTTTATTCATTGTAAAATAGATTAGATTAGATTAATCTTAATGGTATGTCAAACCGAACTGAGGTAATCGCGTTCATTGTATATTTATATTTACATTCTTTTGTGCAATTGTTTTTTTTAAGAAAGTTTTTTTTTGCACACGGTCCTATTGAATAGAAACGATTTTAAAACTAGTTAACCCATGAATAGGACCCTCAGAGATACAACAACACTGAGTCAGAGTGAACCAAGGAGTAATCTCTCGATCTCCAAAACTAAAACCGCTTAATCAGATGCATTTTGGTGTCATACCTAGTACATCCCTTTCAGATGGATGTCATTCCCCTCAGCAGGGGATATAATCAACAAATTCTATGCCCCCCGACAAGGCAGTCGTAAAATAAACAAAACACTGTGCTCAACAAGAAATACCAACAGAATATGATTGAACCTTTTAGTATGCAACATCGCAACACGATCGAAGCTTTACTAATTGATTTTTTGTTGTCAAAAACTAATCTTAGCTTAGTTTGGCACAAAGTTACAAATATGAGGCATCTTGATCGAATTCTCTGATCTACAAAACTCGTTAAGCCATTCACCACGACAATGTTGTATTCTTCTTGTCTTCTCCTTATCTTGAGGGGTAAGATCAAGACTAATCTGAAAAAGATGATTTTATTTGGAACCAGTTCTAGTCGGGTAAACATTTTTAACATAGTTTAAAGCAAATACATTTATTTGCTTAGGAAATACTTTGTATTTCCTATACGTCATTGCGTCATCTTTTCAATTAACATAATATGTTATTGCTTTGCTCTTTTTTACATAAACTAACAGATGTTTATTTAGTCAAAATATTTTTAGCCTCTGTATATTTATACCAACTTGACAATGAATTGCAAATTTGTTTTTTGAAAGAAATCTTCAACCAAAGAACTGATAAATTCATCGAAGACTTTCTCCAATTTCCTTCGGCAAAGTTCAGTTTAGTCTGTATTTTGATTTTCTTGGTCAGTTGGATGCACTTTTGTTATACCAAAAAATGCAATTTGTGAAAAACAGTCACTTAACTGCAGTTAGTGTTGTATAGTCCACAACAATATCTATAAGTCTGTTGTTTAAAGATGGAAAAAGTATTTTAATCAGAAACATTTATTGTTCAATATAGTTCTCTTCATTTTCATCTACATCAGTCAGTTATTTGTTTTTAGAATTGCGTCATTTTTTATATTATCCTGGTGATATATTGTTTTATTGTTTGGCTCTTTATTACATAAATTAACAGGCAGTTAAAGTTCAAGACATTTAGGTTGGTTGGTTTTTATGGCATATCAGCCATTGTAGGTTATTTAATGCCAAATCTTACATATATACACGTACATTATGAGAAATGTGCCCAATTCAAAAAATATGCTTGGCTTTATCTCTGCCTAGCCCTAGAAATCTAGCAATAACTGTCAGGCAAGGCGAAGAGGTAGAGAAATATATAAATATAAAGGAGATAAAAAAGGTGGGAGGGAAGCTTACTTTTATTACCAGAAAGAAAAGTGTCTCTATATTTCTTAAAATCTAAAACAACCAGTTCCCACTAAGTAATTCATTTCAAAAGAAATACATTTTACAAAATCCAGCTTTGCATATTTTTCCCTATGCTTGTCGAAAACATTGAATTTAAGGTAACAAAAATAACATACATTTAAGTAACGACAATATTATTACCAAAACAAAAAAAAGAGAAGTAGAAGGGTATAAAAATATAACAACTGACTTGCTCGAAGCCATGCCGTCAACCACCTACAGTCAGTTTAATTTTTGTTAATGATAAAATACCTTTCTTTGGTATCTTATGTTAATGTTCATTTTTAGGGTTTAGTCTTCTTCTCGGCGTCTCCTTATTGTGTAAAATCAACCTGCTCAATTGTATTCTAGTTTCCCGTGTAGACTTGTTGAAAACGAAGTTTACTATTTCTTCGAACTTGAACTTTGAGTAGACCACCGCTTCCTCCTATTAGATGAATTTCTTTCCGTTTCAACTCGAATTTTCTTCTGTTGATCCTACGGAGGCTTTTACCACATCTTCTGACACGGCCAATAGAAACAGCATACCAAAAACACAAATAGCATGCAGTAGACTTATTGTTTCAACAAGTAACTATAAAAATCCTGTAAGGAAAAGGGGCTTAGCCGAAACGACTAAATAGGCCTATTTTGCTCAAGCTACCTTGCTTAAGAAAAACAAATGCCTAAAATCGAGGGCGAATAAACAAGATTTCACAAAGCAAAAACAGCGAGCTTTGCAGAGCCTTCTGCTCGTGCTGAAAAAAACCAAAAGAGAGAGAGAGAGAGAGAGAGAGAGAGAGAGAGAGAGAGAGAGAGAGAGAGAGAGAGAGAGAGAGAGAGAAAGATATCCCTTGGCGAGTCTCACTTAAATAACAGTTGGGGCTGGGGTTAACGGAACAACTACAAAATAGCCAATAATATTCGAGCAGACTGCCTAATTTACAATTTCCAACAATATATATATATATATATGTGTGTGTGTGTGTGTGTGTGTGTGTTAAGACATATTTGTTTGAACTGCATAGACGTCTTTTGTCGACATATTTTTATTTTGATCCGTTCAAGTCACCATATGCATGTTATAATATCCGACCGAAATTGGCTAATAAATTTTCCATAGTTAAATTATTTTCAAGTACTTTCGGTCCCATCATAGATCATCTTCCGTGGGGGTGTATATTGCAAAAGCAGTACAATCTTTGCGAGTACAATACAACTTTGTACGAGTTAAGTGTTAAGTGTTCTATTTATACTGGTGTAATGTTGTTGCATTTTGTTTTTTTTTTAATTTAGTTCTATAAATGGCAACAGTAGCTAAAGACATTTGAGTACATTAGCACTGGATTCGAAATTAATTTCATTAAGGTTGGGACTTTTATTTTTAATGAGTAGGGTTTCAAGAATCTGTTATCTTTGCTCGCTATTTTTTGCTCCAATATTGTAGTGATATCAGTATTATTGGCCAATTCCAGCCGGGTATAATAACATTCTTACGGTGACGTGAATGGATCCAAATAAAACTATATTGACAAAAGACTTCTGTACAACTTAACCATATATATATATATATATATATATAAAGTGAATTTTAGGATTTTTATTCATCAAGTTATCAAAATAAGCAAAGAAATTCAACAATATTCGATAAGTTTTTTAAGGTGATCCTCCAAGGAACTATCCGAAATAATTATACACTAGCTGAAGTAACAGGTTAATCTCGGTGAGGAGTTAAGATTTGGATTGAAACTGATTATCATTCAATTGTTTCTGTCAATTGAAAATTTCACTGAACGATAACAAACAGAATTTTTTTACTACAAAAGACAAATTCACTCTTTCATTTTTTCGCAAAATATCAGTCTGTGAAAGATTTCATAAAATTTTGTTGACAAAGGTTTTAAGTTTAAGTAAATGACACATTTTTTTGTCTGGATTGTATGTCCTATCTTAATAATAATATTATGTAATTATATTACATATCTGTTATATGACTGAAACAGATCTCTTTCCAATTTATCATACACACAAAATACTGATTGCAACTACCGCCCACGAAAGCATTCACCGGATGTTATCGGTACTAAGACTTTCTTCCAAATGGAAAAAAGGAGTGTCTGCGCATAGGATCAGCGCATAGCGAAATGTCGATGAAATTGGTCAAAAAATAAAAATAATTGAAAGTAATTTTTCGGCCAATCCATGACCTTCGCCGTAAAAAACAAAGAAAACCCAATTTGATCCGATCAGAAGAGAAAAACGATATAAAAGACAAATTTCTCGACAGCGGGCACTGATCAAAAAAAGGCAGGCGACGGTCTGCAGACCAGAACTCCAAATGAGAGAGACAGAGAGACAGAGGCGAAACTCGAAACCACGCATCAACCACATTGACCTTCCTCTTCTTCGCTTTGAAGGAAGCGACTAACTCGTAAATCACCAAAAAACCCTCTCTTCTCTTCACCCGTAAAATCTGATTGACTGCGTACGCGTAAGTCCAACAATCCTTCCACAATTAATCATGGGACATTTTTTCTACTTTTTAATTCCATATCAACACGTTTTTATAAACCCAGCTATTTGTACTTTTTACTCATTTGTTTCCCATACAATTGTTTGCAACCATACGCTGATATAACAACTGGTGTCAAAAGTGTGTAGCAAAGAGAATGAATCACTCAAGTCTTACTCGAACCGAACAGACTAACCTGATAGAAAAACAAAAAAATAGCACTTTTCAACATAAAATGCAGCTCAACACGTCCGGACGAGACAACAATTACCGAAGCAGAAATATATATACACAACATGCTCGCCGCTTTGAGTCTGGCCTCTACATCATCACCATCTGCCACACACGCAGATACACTACATGGACTTATGATACGACAACTGTCGTTACGAGACTCATGAGGGTATAAAGAACTTCAATCCGGGTAACGACATACATCACTTTTTTACCGATCTAAACCAAGCCTACATCATCAACGTCAAACCAGACCTCGCCAAGTACCCCGAAATGGAAGATGAATTTATTAAAATCGCCAAACGATTACTAGATTGGGGCATTTTCCAGCAAATGGTAGATTCCCATCAAGAGATATCTAATTTCGAGAAACTGAAATCATACCTCATTGCAACCCACGGCAACCAGATGTCCAACTTCCAACATCTCAGTCGAGCTTGGGACCTGCAAAGACGAGATAGCGAGAAGTTAACCGATTTCGCCGGACGACTTGAAAACACCCTTTTAGAGGCGACCGTCCATATAAAAAATAGATTTAAAAAAGACAACAGCAAAGAACTGACCGTTGATACAGCCATCTCATTGGTAAGCGCAATGCTTATGAATAAGAAAATCAAGACTTGGACACCAAACATATACCCTCATCTCGTGAAAACGATGGACAACCACTACACAGCAAGTGATGCAGCAAGTGAGGCACAACGATATCTTGACCGCTGTGTTAAAACGAACAACACAACTGAACACAACGCCATCGCGGATTACAACCAGCCTCAACGACACGAAAAGCCCAAGGATATGCCAAGGCAACAAATAACTGTAAGCAAGCAGCTACCCCAGAGGAAAACTCACACAAAGAACACACCACCCAACAACAGATCATCATACAACCGGACACACTGACAGAAGGCCCAAAGTCAGGCAATTAGCCGGAATTATTCAAGAGGCTTCAACTGCTTTCACGGGCGCAACTGCCTATATCGACACCCACCCTTAGCCCAAGCCCTCCTCACAACAACAGAAGAAACACCTACTAGTGACGCCCCAACCCCAACCATTGATCTGGATTTTCCATACGGACCAGGCTCACCCACCGGTCCGACGTACTCACCATCACATATTTAACTTCCAGCAACACACGACACAACAATCAGAGCCTTCTTTCACCATCAAAGTAACCACCTTCTCCGACACTGCAATGTTAGATTCGGGGTGCTCAACCTGCATCATACCTATCTCCCGTTTACTGGAAGATGCCTAAAAATACATAAGGCACTCCGATACCCTCTTTAAGGGCATAAACGGCAGTATCCCCACCTTAAGCAAACTAAACTGTGACATCACCATTGGCGACCGAAACTCCCCTGCCTTCAAAGAAATAAACATTCTAGTCACAAGTGCCTTCACCCCAATCCTGATTGGCCAAAATATCCTCAGCTACAGAACCCTCACCTTATTCTCGATCAACAACCAAGACGCAAATTCGAATTCAAACGCTCATTCACGTCTCGTCATACGACACACACAGCCCCTCTAACGTCACCATATGAATACACCTCCACCATCCCTACTGAGAACTGCGACCACATTAACATGGCAGCTGAACAACTAACAGACAATCTACTTTCGAAAATCATCCAAGCTCTTCAGACAAAGACAGGAATGTCACATGCATCGAGAGAACCATCGAACACCCATCTTCGGGAAACCTCCAAAATTTCTGTTTGGAACCCAGTACATCTGTTTTGATGATCAGAGACAGTATACATACGCCAAAGCTGGTCGTGCCATACAAACTTCACAGATGTATCAAGCGCATGACTGCATCAACCATTCAGGTGTCACTCGCATGCGTGCTCATCTAGCCAGCTATTGGTTGGAGTACAAAAATCGTGACATCGAAGCATACATCGAATCCTGTGAAATTTGTGCCTCGAGGAAAGGAATCTATGGCAAACGGCGACACTGGCCAACATGTCACTATAAACGTGGAAAAGGACTGTTTGACATCATCTACGTGGATTTTGTTTCGATGCCCGTCTCCTTGACAGCTTTAGCCGCCATCTCACGGTCATACCTTGCGCAAGAGACCGTGCAATTGACGCCGCTCGAGGACTTTACAGCTTCTGCGACATGATGTCAGTCACTCGGAAGCTTCATTGCCCCTGGCGACCACAAAGCTCGGGTAACATCAAGCGACAACACCGCACAATGAAGAACGCTCTCTTCATGCTGTGCAAAGATAGAAACTGTGAATAGGCAGATATCCTGGAATCCGTCACATCTTCTTTGAACGCAACAATTAATTGCGCCACCGGCGTATCGTCACACTACGTGATCACTGGCCGTCAACCCAACATCGGCTTACCCAAACTATCCCGTAATGAACCCACAAACCAAAGCCCTACGGCATATTTGCAACCGTGTTTTTTTTGTGGGGGGTGAACTTTCTTTGCCACCAAACGCTGATATAACATATGTAATTCGAAGGACCACCTATAAATCAAATCAATGATGTTTAATTTTAAAAGAGTAATTATTTTACTAAGACACATAATCTGTTTTTCTTTTGATGTTGTGGGATATGTTGTTAATATGCAAATGATATAAACAACGTAGATAAAAGAATATTCACAACACGGCAATATAAAACAAAATGAATATATATATATTAAGAAGCAAAAAAAAGGTAACATTAGAAAAACAGTATGAATGTCTGAATATTGTTTGTTAAACATTCGTACGTGTGCGTGTGCCTGTGAGTGTGTGTGTGAGTGTGTGTGTGTAATTTACACAAATATCATGGTGAATGAGTATTTTTGCTAGAAACAAAAGGGTAAGAATGTAAGAATCTTCACTTAAACGTAAGTGCTATTATGTAGGTGTATGCTAGGAACTAAAACATTAAAAGGTATCCTGTGCGACTATAGCTGTGAGTTAACTTAGTATTCCAAGCAAAGTACTAATACACATGAGAATGGCAATATGTTTTGAGGGCTGTATGTTCTCCCACGTTGGTCGTTTGTCTCAATCAGGAAGTGACGAAATGTCTGAAGCCATGCACGTGCGTGAGATTAGAACACTTCCAGACGTAATGCAGAACAAAAGCAGAAAAGAGATCGAGTCCTCTTAGTCGAAGCCTATAGAGGCAACCATATCATGTGACTGGCTCCAAAGCGTAAAACTTACTTTGCGCTGGACAAAATCAAATGCGCCGACGTAGTTGGAAGCACAAAGCACGTGATTTCTCTGTCTAATAGGTTCCAGAAACTTATTAATTTACCGACGTCCACCATCTTTTATTTCGTGAACAAGTGAATCATGTATCCTACTTTTTCGAATTTTTTTACACTACGCGGCCATCGATGGCCATTAAAAAATATAGGAGTGTAAATTTAAAATTCATACGATTATTTACGAATAGTTGTAATAGACAGAGGCTATTATCTCCTCGATGAACAAAAGATTTTTTACTTTAAAATCATACTACATCAAATTATTTGACCGTTTCCAGAGGACAGACAAACAAACACTACGTAATTGTTAATATAGAATAAAAATTGAAATAAGATATTATGGTAATTCAATCAAGTGTACTTCTCCAGTGCACCCTGTTGAGTGTGTTGGTGTTTCGAAAGATCAAGAATGCTGAAAGACAGAGCTACTTTGAATGCAACATTACGACAAAAACTAGAAATCGAGTTTAGATGGGAAATCAGTGAGTAAGTCTCTCTTGGAAGACAATATTAATAATCAGAAAAATATGACCGGACAAAATTAACCACCATTCGAATTAAAATGTCGGAATTTTATTCAGGAAAAAATCCTGTCGTAAAAATGAATGAAACTGAACATTTTCCCCATCTTTAAATGCAGACAAAAGCATAATTAAGAATGTTCCCAGGAAAAAGATTTGATAAGAATGTATTCATACGCGTGCCGCGTCACACAAATCTTTATTATTTTTTAAGCTGTTTGGTCGCCACTTGTACGATCACTAACACGTTTAACATTAAATATTCTCTTTTCCTCTTTCTCTTACTCCTCTCCCCTACTCATGCATATACACATACACGGATTTATACTGCAAAAGATCTTTGAAGTATTAAATATGATAATATTTAATATGATAATATTTTCAAATAAGTGCAAAAATTGTACACATGTAAATACTTGTGTAATGGTTATTGTCGCAGGATATGGACACGGCGATACGAGTTCAAGTCCTGGACCTGACTGATTGCATTTCACATAGCACTAATACCCTTGGGAAAGGTATGAATCCAAATATTCTCCCTCCAGCTATGGGTAAATAGTAGGGCAGACTAGGTTCTTCAGCCTTGGTGAGGCAACTAGTCTAGGAGAAAGAAAACTCAGAATTCAAACCTGTTAAACTCCGCTTAAAAAATTGACCTTGTGTCATATCCTGCCCGAGCGGAGGGGTTGGGTAAATATGATAAGATTCATATTAATGATCAACTTTTATTTTCTAGCCTGTGTATATTTATACCTACTGAACAACAAATTGCGAATTTTTAAAAAATAATTCTTCATTCAAAGAATTGATGAATTCTTTAAAGACTTTCTTCAATTCCCTTCTGCAAAGTTCATGTTAATCGGTATATAGATTTTCTTAGTCAGTTGGATTCACACTTGTCATATCAAACAATGTCATCAGTGATGAATAGTCACTCAACTGCTCTTATAACCATATCAATAACTCCATAGCCTAAAGACTGAAAAAAATATTCATTTTAACCAGAAATATTTATTTTTAACATTGTCACCTTCCTTGCCAATATATTTAGTTATGAGTAACTCTTAATCACATCAATAAAACATTATGCAGGATAAATTTCAGATAAAATTTCAGTTCATAATTACATATCAAGCTGCAGACTTATCGATACACACACACACACACACACACACACATATATATATATATATATATATATATATATATATATATATATATATATATATTAAACATCACCAGATAAAAATTAAGCTGTTGTAAGTATTTCTTGTTATTCTTACCTGTAGTTGGGATTGAACCTTCCACCTCCTGACCTGGAATACAATAACTTAACACTTGTGCACGGTCATGGTTAACGGAATTAGGACAATCTACACCCATGGATTAAATAAAGGGTTCAGTTCGAGGTTCAGTGTTGGCTAACGAGTTTGACATGAAACACCTGAAGAAGGCTGAAGAACATATCTGTTGAAATACCATGAGTATAACAATGAAGATAAAGTCATAGTCTGAATACTTTAAGTGATAAAAATTATCAAAGCTTCATCTCAGAAATATAGACAAAAGAACAGGTTGTTTGCATTAAAAAATGATCTGGAGAGCCGGATGAGGAAATCTTGATGGGATGATATTATTTGGATACAAAAAATACCTAGAGACTGTAATCAAGGAAAATGACCCGAAGACTGACAGACTGGTTAAATTCGGGGATTGTTGCAGAAGAATAGGGTTGTTTGCATTGGAAAAGTTTGGGTGGTTGACCTTACAAGAAAAAATCGGTCGTTTGTAAATTTCGGAAATTTTTTTGCTTACGCATTTTACAATTCAGATTCGTCGCAAAAATTCAGTTGTGCCTGTCCAGGGAGGAGGGCTTTGTTGAAGAGAAAGAGAGAGGGAGAGAGGTGGGGAGTAAGTGAACTCTAAACTTTGTTGATACCAGGTATGGATGAGAGATACAAATTAAAGTAGGTTAAGGTTGAGAAGGTAGATCCAACCCTCTGACCACCAAAAAAAAAGATTGGACAATTCCCCAAATTTGGAAAAACTGTTGTAAAGAAAATTAGAATAATGAGAAATTCCTATGAAAGATGAGCAAATAACATACCTTGCCAACCCCCCAAGAGGCTGAATGGTCATTTCAGAGAATTGCTGCGTATGTTGAATATGACTTTTTTGTTGTGCTTTGATTGTTAAAGCATTGGTCAAGTGAACATTTGTACATCCATGCACCTCATTTTGAACACTCACGTAGAACATACGCTTGCCAAAATCGATCATTGTAAAGTCAGGAGTGACAAACCACAAAGTGTTCACTGCACGGATTAGAGTGAATTTGAAACCAGCAGTGTCTACACAGATCGTTGGAAATCGTTTACTTTCAGTCGGACTACGGGCGCAAGACTAGCATACACATCTCCAGTTATCACCCGAAGGATCGAAAAACTCAGTAGTGTTAAGTGATTAGTACCGATTCTGCCTTCATGTAAATGATGGTCTTTTGCATATGTGACATAGACTTGAGGAATGACATCTTTCAGAGACTGTTAATCCACGACATATTGGCCAGACACTTGGCATTATGGTGTAAGGCTATATAGGTTACAACACATGCTCGTCTTTTATATTAATCAACGTTCAGAACATTATTCAACTCTTTTTGTCACTAATTCTGAAACAGGAATTTGTTTCTTATTTCAGCAGGATAATCACCTCTTACATGATGCTAGTCATGCTACTCAATATGCTCTGCTAGATGTTCAACAACTTCTCTTGTCGTGCAGTCGCCAAACCTCATGAACGGTAATAGGATATGATAGGACGATATTTGACTCGTTCAGTTAACTCTTCAACAACTCTTGTTGAATTGTCAACAGGGGTGACAGACAAAGAATAATGTAACACCGGATATTATTTACCATCTCTATTGACATATGTATGTGAGCATAGAAGTCTGTGTTAACACCTAACATGGATATAGAGTGTGTTAAGAAGTAGTCTAAGTGCTGCTGATGCATTCCATATTCTGGAACCTGTGAAAATATTTTCTCATCATATGTGATTATTTGCTGTAATCTTGAGTAAATTAAAACGCATATTCATGGTTTTGCATTGATATTTTCTGTTAATATATATATATATATTGAGAGAGAGAGAGAGAGAGAGAGAGAGAGAGAGAGAGAGAGAGATATTAGACCTAATTCAATTTAAATGATCCGAATGTTATTGTAAGATTATGTTGTGCCAATATTCACTCTAAGGGTGGCCTGACAGCTGTCTCGAAAATCGACATTCAGATTCTGGCTTTTACGTTGGCAAGAACCAATAGCTTCAGGAGGAAATACGTGCCTAAGTTGGCTTAAAAACATCTATATAAATATTTAGTAAGTATTGCTTTGCACAAGGCCAAGTAGGATGAAATGGAAGGTAGAAAGATTATATTGCCCCGAGTAGAAATAATTTTCTTCTCTCGAAAATCAGCATGCGAATGCGAAAACCTCTGAGGACAATGAGAAAATCATAACTACATCATAGTAGGTATTATAAAAATTTAACTTAACCTGTCATAAGGCTAAAGTATCGGGGAACTCTTGGCGGATCAAACGCATTGCACAAGCAAATTTGTTATATAATTAAGGAATTATTTTTTCATATTGATCATTTTTCGTTAATTATATTTTATCACTCAGTTTGGTTGGGCTTTGAACTATTCGGGTTAAGAGCCCAGGTGTATAGTCAATTGGTGCAGTTCACGCTCGTGTGCAAAGGATATGACAATCACCATTATCATGATTAACCCCCAGACAGGAAATGGGGCTAGAGTGTGGATGACGTCATGCCCGGAAGAGACGGTCCTGAGAATTTGAGGATTTTGAAAAAGAGTCAGTTGAGAAGTTGAGATTGGACCATGGAGGCATAGAGTTGAGTTCTCTACCGTTGAGGCATGTAGTTGGGTTTTTCGGATCTCTATTGACAGAGATCTTAAACATCACAAGATCCGCCGCGCGTCAGTATAGTATGGTTAGCATAGACAATTAAGAATTGTGCCTCTTCTCGTATCGAAGAACCGAAGTAAGGAATTAATAAACCGTTCATGTCTGAAACAACGAAGTCCGCCTGTATCACAGTTGTGATGAGATCATTATGATTATGACTATACAACAAATTGATCTACGAAACAAGCTTGTTAACCATCATACTACTGTAGACTTCTCAATGGGTACTCCATTCACTCGGCCTTGTGCCACATCTAAGCAAAAAGCTTAGTAAATTACTACTACTGTATACGCTTTAAAGTGACTGATATGTAGCTGTATCCACCCACCTAAAGTGGCTATGTTCACTGCTGTCATGTCTGGAACAATTCCAAGTGTCCCTGAAGACACTATTTTGAGTGGCTAAATTCTCGCCTCTCCACCTCGAAACATGGTCATTGCATTCACATTGTCAAGCTCACATGCCAAATATCTTTCTCGTTCACGTGTGAAAATCAAACCAAACAAGTCAGCAGGTGTTTTACGAAGAAAAGAAAACGAGGTGAATGGACAAACCAAAGAATAAATTAAAGGGTTTTAAAAATGCCGACTAACGATAGCTTGCTGGTTAAGTTGCAAGATTAGACACTGAATATCTGAAATTCAATTCCGTTAATAGCTTAAGTACATCGACTTTCTAAGGCTCGGCGGATTTTTAGCTTGGGATAGAGTCTTCCGAAGTCGGCAGAAACATACCGCTGTATTGTTAGGTGTTAGGTATTTATCCAATACCAACATTATCCATAAAGAGAAAAATCCAAGTTCGAAATGGAGACAGTGCAGCAAAATTGATGTATTGTGCTGGAAGACCCAAAAGGCTGGTACAACAATCAATAGAAAAAAAACATTGAATAACACGATTGAGTCATCTGGCCTGGGAATACTCAAGCATCGGGCTGAAAACGTCTTCGATGAGGCGTTTCGAGTCCTAGAGACCAACTACTATTATGAAAAAGACGAGGGTACAAGTGACAGGCAGAGCTGCACAGATTCCATTCCATTTACGGATTGCTCAGGTAAGCCGTCTTAAAAGCCATAAACCCTAAATTCTTGGCGTGGATCAAAATACAATCTTCTTTGAGTGGATGTCGATGATGACAACGAATTCTAAATTAAAACTAATTGCTTCTCTATCGAAGTTGATACCATTACTTCCTGGTCCACTCTGAAACAGAATCGTAGTACTTGTTTGTGTCCTATCTATGGGTCAAATGAATGTTTATAGAATTATTCATTTTCATTAGAACTGTGAGCAAAATTTAAAAAAAAACTCTTAAGAAATAATTACATAAAAATGTAAATATGAATGTACTATGAACACGATTCCTAACCTCTTGACATAAAATAACCAATGACGAAATGACATGCCGTTAAAACCAATCAGTCAATCAATCGAAATTGATAGACGCAAACATAAGAAATCTGTCACCAGAGATAACTGAATTCCTAGATGAGAACTGGACTACGTCCATAAATATTGACTAAAAAAACAATGCAACCTGAAAGGAAACAAAATTGACCAATGGTCCCCAGTTTGTTGCCGAGACATTTCTATATTTCGTATTGTAGAATTTATATTATTCACAATTTATGAAAGTGCCAAATCGTTTCTCTAAACGAAAAGCTCCTTCTCCCAAATTTCAAGTCTTGAGATTAATTGACACGGTTCAAATCTTGCTATACAAGAATTAGTTAGTACATTTTTTTAATTTTTTTTTTTTTTAGTTTAATTAGTTTCTCATCCCGATATTTTTTTAGTTTAATTAGTTTCTCATCCCGATATAATAAGATAGAAATCGTCTTACAGCAAAATACTCCCAGCAGATACAATATCAATTATATATCTTCAAATTATGAAATTATGAAAATTCAAAAAAAAAAAAACATGTTTATTCTTTTTATAAGTATACAATATGTCGTGCAAATCCACCACACGACGAGCGTCGTCGAATGGATTTTATCTTTTGTTGAAACATGAAATCCGTGAAAAAAATTTTCCTCTTCAAAATTGAGATCCAAAACATCATCCTGCTGTAGAGATTAACTAATTGATTGATTTTAATGGCATATCAACTCATCTGGAATTATGTTATGCATTGAGGTAAGGGAATTGGATACATTGTATATTTACATTTACGTTTTTTGTGTAGTTTCTTAACATGGTTATATGATATCAAATCAGTTTAGTGTTAAACGCAAGACCCACACACTTTTTTTGGCGGGGGGAGTCTTACCCCTCTGTTGGGGATGCTGTCAGTATATTCTAAACCTCACTGATAGTGCAAATATTGCTGTATAGAGACTTGCTTATATTAAACAATAAATGATGTCAAAATCAGTTGTCAAAATAAAAATTTCAATGAGTAAAAACTTTAAGAAACGAATGCTTCTTTAAAGTAACAAGACCCCAACTCATAAAAAAAAGAAAAAACATCTGAACACAGGTGAATTTATATGAACTGAGTTATCTACCTAAATACGTGCTAGAAAAGAAATAAATTCTTGATGTTTAACGATTCTAATAATTTTCACTGTTGTTGTGAGATCTAAATATCGGAAAGAATAATTGAGATCGATTGTGAATAAAAGGAAAATTGAATTCATGACATTCAACTTCACTTCTAATGGGCCCAAATGTTCACTAACATTAAATATATATCTCCTTGGATGTTTATTTCACTGCCTTTGAAATAGAAATTTATTTCTAAAAAAAAAATCAAGCTGACCACGTGCAGATATTGATTTGGCCAGAGTGGAAAAGGGAAAAGGAATCCCAGACAATACGGCACCAAAAAGCTACCTCCTCTTTTTGTCGAGAACTACTATTGAGAACCTCAGTACGAATTTGGGGACCGAACAGAAGGCAGGAAAAAATAGCCAGCAGATGGGTTTCGTCACTCACTTCTTGAATGGAACTTCCCAAGAAATAACAGTAAAATTAAATGAAGGTCGACTCCAGAAATTCTATCAAGTTAAACAACTGAAAGAAAATTCAACCGAGAATTCTCCTGAAAAGAACTTTAAAGAAGACTCGCAATTACATGAACTCTGAAACATTTCTACAAAAAAAAAAAAAAAAAAAAAAAAAAAAAGAGAGAAAAAGAAAAGAAAAAAAAAAGAAAAGAAAATTACTCAAAATACAAAGAACTTTGTTTCCCGAGAATTCTCTTAGATAAGTTTCAGCAAATTGCACAAAAAATTGCAACATTTTATCCTTTCTATCTCTTTCTTTCTTGATTCTTTGCATAAAATTCCTTTTTAAAAACTTTATTGTCTGTGTTATCTTTTCGAATCAGTGTCCAAACAAGAAAGCTGCAGAAATTACTGTTTAAACTTACTATTTGATCTTACCGTTTAATATTGCACACTAAAGCTCCCTAAAAACATTACCCAATTAGATACTAAACTTGGCTTTAGTGTCACTCACATTCCTACAAATGTTATTCCCTCAAAATTTCTTTATATTGCAAGTTTTATTTTATTCCCCTAAAATTCTTTGTAGCAGAAAGAACTTCGTATTTTTATTTGGCGCGCAAATTAATTTGACCGTTATGGTCGTTGCATATTTTCACCCAATATCCTATTCAGCCCGGACTATTTTCCTGGACAACATAAAAATGGTGAAAGCCCGCCAAACTATCTCTTCCTTAGAACTTTTCGAGCAGGATGGACGTACTTTCTGTCCGCTCCCTTCATAGCAGCAGAATCACAACACCATGAGGAAAGCCGTCTAATTTATGGACCTTTTGAGTCCACCCTCTTAGACCAAAGGTTCCCAGTTGAACATGAATTTGATGCATTTAATCCACCACTTACAGGAACACCTATATGTCACCTCTTACTTTTGCTATGTCTACAGCGACGCGTAAAAACTGCTCAGACATTCAGCTACCTCATTCCTGGGCAACATTTTCTGGAGACTTTCATGCCTCTCTCCTACAACAACCAGGACCTCACATTTATGGGTAACTACATCATTCCTGTCCTTAACCAGCAAACACGACTTTTGCTATGTCTATGGTGACGCGTATTCCGCTCAGACATTCAGCATTGCCTTGACTGTAGCGACGCATATTGCGCTCAGGCATTTAGCTGCTATAATTTCTTCTCAACTCAATAACTATTTCCTTCCTTCCTTCCCTCTTTCCTTCCTACAAAACTTGCAACATAAAGGTACCCTTTATTCTGGCTGCCATTAAACCTTCTTGAAAACCTTACGGCATCTTCGTTCCTCTCCTTTATTTTCCAACAATATAGCGAGGAACTAACGTAACAACTTTTCCTTGCTAAAAGCGAACGCCGGAAAGTGGTCGCTAGGTCAGAATCTTGTCGCTAGTGCAGGGCTGGATAGCTGGTGCAAGACTGGTAGTCGTTGGATAGATGGTCACTGGTGCAGGAATGGTAGCTGCTGTTGTACGACTGGTAGCTGCTATTGCTTGAGGGTGGTCGCTGGTGCAGGAAAACCGGTTTATTTATGTTTCTAGGAACTAACTTCATTCGAAAAACGTTTTTTAAGTATTGTTAAATTTTTATTATATTTTTTAATTTACGTAACTTTTAGATGTGTAAAATTATCAACTTTTGGTGAATTTAAGTCTTTAAAATGTATTAAAAGTTAATTAGGTATGTGATGTTATTATACTTGTAATATTGAAAATTATTATGTTGCGGTTATTCAAAGAAAACTAAAATTTAACCTTCATAATAACTTGGATTATTTTTCAATTTTTTTTTAACGGAAAAAAGTTCGGAATTTTGTTTGTACCTCGATAACTTATACATTAGTTGTAACTCAAATAAAAATGATCAAAGGAAAGAAAAAAAAAGATAATCAAATGTTTTTTTAATTCATAACTGATTTTTATTTAAATATTTTCTAAAAATCATATCAAGAATCAGATTTTATTGATCTGTGATAAAAACATCGTGTACAATTCTAGAGTTGTAAATTATCCTTAAATTCTATCAAGCATCTTAACTATGTGGTCTTTTCTTTTAAATCCTTATATTTGTTATTGTTATTGTTCATGGAAAATAATCTTCGAAATCTATTTAAAAAATCATTTAAGGGAGGTAAACATTTATAGTTATTTCCCCTTGTTTTTCCTTCTTATTTCCTGTGGAAGCACGTGTTCACTGTTTCTTCTCTCGATTTCTTTTAACGGGAATCACATAGTGTTCAAAATTGCCGTTTGCCGATTAAATTTTAGTGGGTGAAGCCGGTTACTGGATATTTTCACACAATGGCGGTGTCTAATAGAGAGACTGCACTTATCAAAAACTCTCTAATCACCCTGCTTCAAGCAATAGTAGGTAGACGGACGACAGTGGATCTTCGTCGAGAAGACAGTGTTGAGGGTTTGTTAGTAAATGTCGATGCTTTCATGAACCTTACTCTCAAAGAGGTTCGACTAATCAGTGCTGTGGAAGGGCGCCCTGATTGCTTTTTGGAAGAACTTTTTATTCAGGGTCGAGAAATAAGATACGTCCATATACCGGATGATATGAACATAATGGACTCAATTCATCAACAGCTGAATTATAAAAAAGATTTCATTTTAAAACAGAAGAGCGAGTTGAACAAAATGACCCAAAAGAAGATTATCAAGAGACAAAAAGAATCGCTGAAGCGAGAAAAAAAGGAATTGATGGAGTCCTCCATAACGAAAGCAGCCACTGCTCCATCGACATCCACTTAGCTTTAAACTTTCAAATGATACTTTTAAAAAAGAAAAATAGGAACGAAGATCAAAGAAATCTTTGCTTTTTGTAATCAATTGTGTAAAGATATGTATGCACAAAATTCATTTATGAATGAATAATCACACTTAGGAAAATTTACTCCGACATAAAGTCAGCAAAAAAGTCTAAGTTTAGCACCTCATTTTCTGGTTTTTACCATCAAAAAAGTTATTAAAGTCTCATTTTCCTTTCTTAGTGTCTAGTATCACTACCAGTTTATACTTTTTACTAGTTTGAATATTACTAAAATTTGGTCCGTAAAATTCGTTTTAAGATCCTTTCGTACTAATGACAGAAAAATTAAAGAAAACCTTTTTTTTTTTTTTTTTTTTTTTTTTTCTATTCTGTAGAACTTTTACTCGGGAATCTGAAAAACTTTATTCATAAATTTGTTCAATAATATTTTTAAAGGGGACAAAAGTTCTGTTAAAATTTCAAAATAAAAATAGGATTTAATGTGTTATTAGTCAGCTTTCAATAATATTTAAGAGAACAAGTAAAATCCCTAAAGAGTAATTCTGTTAGTACACAGGTTTTAATGACGTCAGCATCAATTAAATAAAATCAAAACAAAGAACAGGTAACTCGTGTAGTGTCTCTGTTGCTGACCGATACCCCTTCATCCTAATTGCATAAGAAATCAATTAATTTCAAATTTGATAACTTGTCTAAGCTCTTCTAAATGAAACCAGAGGAAATTATTCGCAATAAAGAAAAATTCTGAGTGGAATCATCTATTGGTGCCGATATCAAAATATTTTAATGTTCGTTAAAAAATTATTTTCCTGTCAACATGCATACGTATTATTTTTATTTTACTGTTGGATTTTTTCTGTGAAAATGTAGATAAACCATGAAATCAATTGAGAATCTAATTCTTTTTTTTTTTTTTTTCAATTTCCGGTTTAAATCTTTTGTGTTTGGAGAAAAAAAACTAACAGGTCGGTAAATAATCTGATAGTTTTCAGTAAGAAGTCAACGAATTTTACTTTTACAAACAAAATAAACTCTAAAATTCCCTTCTCAAAATTCTACTGTTCCTCTGATTGCAGAAGAGAAATCAGTCTCTTCTAAAAATAAAATCATGTATTTTCCGGAAAATTATTTTGATTATTCGATTTTTCTTTTTCATTCTCGTTAACTTTTTATTTACCCCCAAATACAAAAACTGTTCAACAAAATTAAATAAATAAATACAACTCTTGAAACTTAAGCCATATAAAAAATGTGTATTTTATATTTCTTATTTTTTTAATACATGTTTTGTTTAACCAGAAAATTAGCATGTTGAGTGCATCCTCTGCAGAAAGGTAAGATTTCCTCCCACCTCAAGAAAACGTTTGTCCTGGGTTTTACATTCTGGACCACTCTGACCCGAAGTGGCAGTACTTGTTAGGGTCTCATCTGTAGATAAAAATATTCATATTCGATAGAACTTTGTGAAAAAGATAACAAAAATTTAAAAAACAGAACAAACGTTTGATTAAAAAAAGATGTTCATACGAATGTCTAACTTGGTTCCCTGACTTTTAGCTATAAAATAACCCATTAAAATCAATTGATCAGAAAAATTGCACAGATGTTCATAAAATTTATAAATAAATTAATAAGTGTGAGTGAACATTGTGTAAATTTTAATTAAGAAAATTTTGTATTTTTTCTGTTTTTTTTAATTTTTCCTCTTCGTGTAATTTAATTTTCATATTTAATTACATTTCTCTTTACTTTCACTAAAATATTATTGACATGTCACTGATTGAGCTACAGTTGTAAAAATAGGAAGTGGCGAAAATACCTGTATTTTTTTTTTCTCACTTTACAAAAAAAAAAAAAAAAATTGAATGGAAATATTTTTTGCATGGATATATTTCAAATTGACTATTATTAACATGATTTTCTGAAAAGTATAATATTGGTAAGATGTTAAGAAAATTATGTTGCATCAAACTTCTAAGTGAGTAGCACCTGCCTGCCATATTTAGGCTTGAACACCAACCACTGGCACCATTAGGAAACACAACTAATTCAGCTATTCAGCAGGTAGCCTCTTTTATTTGAAGAAAAACTAGTTACATAATTTTTTTTTAATTATACAAATTAAATATATATTTTTCGTTCTTAATTTTTTAATTGAAACTTCGAATGATGTAATCTGATCAATATTGTCTCTGAAAAGTATATTAGATCATTTTTTTTTATATATCGTACACTTACATAGTTCCAATAAAAACAAGGTTATATATGTACAGATCAGTACTTCTACCTTGAATCAGAGCGTGGTGGTGGATTTTATTTTGAAGAAACAAACTATGCATTGCTTACCCAAAGAAATTTATTCTGTACAAAATTAAGAATATGTTTAACATATTTTTTTCAATTGTCTCATACAACACTTTAGGGAGACTCATTGAATTTATGTCAACTGTATTGAATACTTATAATTTGTGAACAGACTTTAATTTGGAAAGTCTGTAGTTCTGATATGCAAAATTCAATTTGCAGTAATCTTTTTCTAAACAATGATATGATACTTCTTAAAGTACAGAGTGAACCTGGATATTTTGACTTGATTCAGGTAATATGCATAGTGTTTAGCTGCTCTTGATTCAGTCAAAAAGAAAGTGGACCAATATGTGTCTTTCCAAAGTTTTTGCCTACAGTAAAGTTGTTGATTTTTTTTTTTTATTGTATTATATTTCAGTTCAATTCATAACTTATCATAATTCTTGAAAGATGACATCAACATAAATAATTCAATAATGCAAATAGAGATAATTATACTGTTATAAAACCTTTGAATTGGTTGAACATTTTTTTGAATGTTACTCAAACACTCTGAAAATTTCACTTGAGATTTTGTGGCTAATATTTTGCTTTTAATTAAACTTTAATTGCTATTATCTAAAGATATCTGCAATTAAAGATTAAATTAAAAGCATAATATTCGAGTGAAATTTTCACTTGAAAGATTATATTTGCTTACCTTTCATCTGTTTCAGGATATACATCTGGTGTCTAGTAGCTGTACCCATAAAAATGATTATTTTAAAAGCTATCAGATATAAAATATGCAGATAAAATAAATTACTTCAAAGAGTATAAAACTCAATACTTCTTAAAATGCAAGAAAACTACCTTTGATCAATAAGCTATATTTCCTTGTAAATTTCCTTGTAAATTTCATGCATATAATGACTATGATGGTACAAAAATAAAAGTAAAAAATGACTTGCTCTACTAAGACTGAAGAGTGGGTGGATATTTCTATGTTATCTTGGTACAAATATCATACAGTACCACTAGACCCACACAGCATTGCTTAACTCTAAAAAAAGTAAAAGCTTTAAAATTCTATTATTACTTATAACTATTGTCATATTGTAAAGTGAGCTGCTTCAATGTTTAAAAACTGACTATTTGAATTATTGTATCTGAGGATGAATAAAATGTTTGTCTAAAGACATTGATTTAACTAAAGTTTAGCACAAGTTATTTGATTATAGTGGTAAGCCTCATGTAGAATCAGCCACACTTTTTGAATGAGCTGATTATAAATGAATGGTACCACAGATTCTCCTCACAGGTGATCATGGTGGTGGTAATATTATTATGATGCAGGTAATTCTCATTTTAGATTAGTGGCATATTCATTTATGAATCTCAGAGGACAAAATAACTAATTATTTCTGAGACTTTTAAATTAATTTAGCCTGAGATAAATTTTACTGAAATAATTTTCGTTATAATTTTCTTCTCAGAGTTAAAAAGAATTGCTGTGAACATCTTATTTTTTTGGGTTCTTTTTAAAAAGTTATATGTATTTGTCAATTTTTTATGGATAAATCCTAATTACCTAATGGCTCATTCCTGTGGTTAAAAAAACCCAAATGCATACACATCAAATTTTAGGGCAGTCAATAATTTTGCTGTACATGCCCAACACACTTGTTGGATGAAAAGGGAGGCCCTTTCACATAATGGATACTGGACTACAACATCATTGTAAGTTTGAACTCCAGTCATGCAAGTACATTCACTTTTGGACTAATACCCTTTGGAAAGGTATGAACTTTCTTATCCTCCCTGTAATGGGTTATTTGTCTACAAAAATGTCTTTGCTATTAACCCACAAAGGTTGATTTGCCATTAAACAAAGAAAACAAATCAAACTTGTTGGATGCCCACATGTATTAAAATCTCTCAAAAAGCATCTACTTAAAAATTTAGCTTTGAACATTCTTTATTAATGCAACCCCCTCCTCCATATACAAACTTATCTTACAGAAAGTTGATTTTTGGCTATTAACTAAGTAAATCATATCACCTGATTGTTCTATCATCTCATAAAATAAGTAAATAAATAAGATTGTAACAAGGTTGTTTCCTTTCAGTTTTCAAGAACCATCTCAAGTTAGTGATATAGTTCATAGAGATTAGTCATGAGACATTGAACAACATACCCGAGTGTTTTCAGTTATAAAGATGCCTAACATCAGTACTATGTCAACCATACTCAGCTCCCTACTGCCTTCCCAAAATGATTACTTTGGATCACTCTTATAAATTACAATTTTAAACAAATTACATTTTATTGTAAACTGAATATGTTGTGTAAATCAGATGTTAATAAAAAAAGCTAAACATTACATTATTTCATGTATTCTACAACACCACACAATAATTTGTATCTGATTTTCTCAGAAGTCTGTTAAGTGAAATCTTTGAAAAGTATGATAATCATATATAAGAAAATTACTGTGTTATTACACTAGTTGCTGCTTGCATGATTTCACATGCAAAATGATTCAACCTTATGTTTTAGATTCCCTTAGTTATTGTAGGTTTGCTTAGAAACTATACAAACTACAAGTCAGCTCTACTAGGGGGAATAAAAAAGAACAAATTTTGAGGATATACTTGCTTAATAAAGGCATGTGTCTAATACTGCAAAATGATCCAGAGTGCTGATTTCTTACTGCCACAATATTAATGCCTGGTGAAATTCCTTTATCCACTGTGCACCTAAACAACCAACTGTTAGTCTTTTTTTTATCCCTGATTTACTAGCATATCATGCTAGACTTAAATTTCTGTGTTGCAACTTTCCTCTCTCACTGCTGATCTAACTCATCTCTCCAAACTCTCCGTTCTGTTCAACCACCAGAAGGAAGGAAGAACTCCCACTGGTTTGGCATAATTACTCTTCTAATCACCGGTAAAACTCACATTGAACTGCACGCTGCCGTGGCCTCCGCAATAAATATTACCGAGGCCTGTCATATGATTAAAGTTGACTTGCTGATGTCACACTAGTAGAGTTCTGTTTTATTTACTTACCCTTGTGTAGTACCAAAGTGCAAAGGAAATTATAAAAATGGTGCGAAAGTTCATTGTTTTTCGTTTCCAAAAAGTAAACATTTATTTGATAAATGGAAACATGCCATTAAAAGGGAGAATTTTACCCCAAGTCCATTTAGCAAAGTGAGTAGTTAAAATTTTAATCACCATTTATTTCAACAGGCGATAAAATCAAAATTTATTAAAAAATTAATTTTGCACTTGAAAGAAAGTTTTAAAATTTAAACTGAAGCCGAAAAAACTTGTTAAACATTATATTTTCTAAAAATATTTGATTTAGTTTTTTTATTGATATTTTATTTAAGAAAATAGTGTTTTCTTTTCCATGAAATATTAAAAAAGAATTCTTAGAAAATGATCATAAAAACTTTTAATTTTTCTATAGTTGAAACTTTATGAATCATTTTTAAACATGAAAAAATATTCCTGAATTAAATATTTTTTCATTCTTAAATGACCAAAAACTACAAAATTTATTTTTTAGTCAATTTTAAAAGAATTTATTTTATTTTTAAGTTTTTTTATTTGAAAACTCTGTAAAATTATTTGTACCAAAAGTCAAGTCACTATTGCCAAAAATTTAAATTTGAAAATGATGACTTAAACTTTGTTTAAACCTTTTAAACCTTTTGATTGTTTTTATAGGGATTGAAGTAACTATTAAGTAAAAAAGTTGGCGACCGTAGTCGAGGGTGACCTGAAGGTTCCCTTTTCAATAGCTACTACACTGAGGTGTAGGGGAGGGTGCTACTCCTTTCCCTGGATTGCTCCACTTTACCCTTGATTCTTACTTTATAATTCTGAGTGTTAAGCAAAGCGCCATCAAGTACCATTTTTAAGTCTTTTATATGACTCGATCTGGAATTGAACCCTGCTCTCCCGGACCATTGGCGAACACTCTGCTCATTAGGCCAATGTCAATTACTGTCTTATTCTTATATAGTTTTCGTATATATTAAAAATGAAACGTATATACAAATTTTACTCTGGGGTTTTCTTTTCTTATCTCCTTTTGGAATTTGCAAATCGGCAGTTAAAAATAGCTTGAATGTCATTGGTTTATTTTTAAAGTTGGACCGTTACAGTCCTTTTGTTGGTATTTAAAAGACTGGGCAGCTTTTTTTGTCAGTCTGTAAGTTTTTCGTTATGCTGTTAACAGTCTGTTAACAGTGTTCGATTTTTCAGGGATCCCAGTCTGTTTCACAGTCAATCAGAGAAAGTTTGAACCCAGTACGCTAACCAGCCTACCTATTGTGAAGGGTTGGAAGCAACGTCTGCTTTTTTTTACAGACGCCACCGTTCAACTAGGAATGGTTTAAAATTAACAATTAACTAAGTGAGAGTTAATTGGTTTCCACGGTAGAAGAGAAGCCCAGAATTGGTTTCTTTTCGTAGGAAACAGAAAAGTTGCAAAGTTTTTACTGCTCTATGCGAGTATGCCTTGGGAGACATTTTTTCAAAAAGAAAGGACTGTGGAAGAAATTTAACTAAATACGCTAAATTTCTCAGAGCACCATCCCTATAATTGTTCAGAAGCCCCGAAAAAAAGATACAGCAATGGAAGCAAAAAAATATATCAGCCTATGAGTGCTCCGCATCAGAAGTTTGAAACAGGAGAAGAAAAAAAGAAAAGAGAAGAAAATTGTTTCTGACCGAGAAAGCTTTACGCCAGAAATTTGAAACAAAAAAGAAAAAGAAAAAGAAAAGAGAACTTTGAATTTCAGACACCATCTTAGTAATCCTGTAAAAAATATTTTTGAAATGTACAACTTTTGTAGTTTCGGTACAACGTCGACTAAGTCCATTGGACTTTATATCCTTATGTTCTATTTTTTTTTTTTATCTTACATCAAATGTAGTGGTTCAACTATGCACAGCGAAATTTGTGAAATGTCAGTAGAAATGTATTTGTTTGATTTCTTTCTTTCGAAATAAATTCTTTGTAGTGGGATAAATGTTTGTTCGTCTCTGAAATATAGTTGTTTTTTTTTTTTTTGGTATGTTAATAGTTGAGTTACTCCTCCACTTCTCTTGTCTCTATATGCCTTTTTTAAAATTACTTTTCATTCTCTTCCCTTCCCTATGAAGCTACACTGTTTACAGCTATCTTGGTTGGCAACATTCGTGGCTTTGTTAACTTCCCTCCCTTTGTTTTTACAGCCGAGGATGACGCACCCGGGATAATCTGAAAATTTCTTGTGTTTACCATTTTACACATTTGTTATTACTGGAATTGTGACCCCATTCTTTTAAACCGTTTCTGCAATGAGATATACTTAAAGAATTAGTATGGGAATAACATAAATGATGGCATCCACAACCATTTCACAAACTCTGATTGGACAAATTAATCTTTTTGATCAACGAGAAGAGATGTTCAGATTTGAAATTTCTCTGAAATTGTCTGCTTTTAATTCAAATTTATTAGTTGTACTATAAACGTCCGCGTATAGTTACTCAACATTTGGGTGGTCGTAGTATTTGTTCCTACTCAGTTAAGTTCTTTTCTTAGGAGGGAAAAATGAGACAGCCTGATCATAGGAAATTAATTCTTAAACCTGTACAGCATTATTCATTCACAAAAATATAAACCTTTCAAAGTTTGATAATTATTGAGTATTCATCGCTATTGTAGCACTAACAAGTGGAAACATTACAAATTGGACAATCGTGAAGCGAGTATCCTTCTTTCTGTCTCTTTCTCCATTTGGCCTTGTGCCAGATCAAAATACATATCTTTCTCAATTTGTACCTGCTTAGCACTTTTATCGCAATCTTATTTAGTCAACAAAATTGGTCACTAGTAATAATAATATTATCAAAAATATGAAGGCAAAAATAAAATGAAATAAAATAAAATAAGGGAGAGTGAGATCCTTGTTTAAAATTCAAAGTAGTTTATTATGACAAAAGGAAGGTCACGCCAATTTGTTGTATATGTGTCCAAATGCAAGTATGACAAGTAACGCATAAATGCAAAAAAAGAAATAAAGAAAATTATGAAAAATCTTTCAACCACTCAAAAAAACAGGTAAAGAAGTCACTACTTCTACCCTCCAGCTAAACAAGGGTTCACACGTGTATCTTTTCTTTTCTTTTTTCTCTTAGAAACCAAGTCCCTAAAATGTCCTTTTTTTTCTTTTCTTTTAATAAAAAGCCACTCTGTCTTTCATCTGCGAGACAATGTTTCTAATAATGTTCTTTTTTCTTTTTCTTTCTCGTCTTCTTTATCGATAAAGCAAGTAATGGCGTCTGAGACTTGTGTAGTTGTTAGAATCAACTGAAGTCGTTAATTCTTTTTCTTAGAGAAACAACTCCTCTAAAATATAAATTTATGTAGTAGAAAACTACTTTTTTCAGCTTCTTTCTTTCTTTTCTCTTCTTTTTAGCTTGTGCTAAATTTTAATTCCCTTTTTGGAATTCTGAATGTGATACAAATTCTTTCATGTGAATTTAAATTCTTTTCATTTCTTTTCTTTTTGGCATTCAAGCCTTCTTCTGAAATTCTAAATGTGGACTTAATTCTTGTTACTCAGCTCTATTTGAGTTGAGGAGTAAAATATTCTAATTCTAAAGCCTCCTGTTTTCAACTGACGACTGTTGATTTCAGCGGGTAACGCCATGGACACATGAGGGAACCTATCTAATTTATGGATTCCTTGTGTCTACATCATTTAGACCAAGGAATCCCAGTTGAATATGAATTAGATATATTCAATACGTCACCACAGGTACAACTTTATGTCACCCCCAAAATTGGCTATCTCGATGCGATGCCTTATTTCCGCTCTGGACACGTAGCTCTCATTTCACCTCTGGGCCACCTTAATGGAGACAACGCACGCCCCTCCACCAGACGTACATAACTCACGGTGACTCCAAAGTTCATTTCCTCCAACGGCAACATGGCTTTCGTTAAACTACGGCGAACACAATCCCTCGCACGTCTGACGATACGCACTGCCTTTCTCAACTTTCTCATAACTCCATTTCGTCTCCTTACTCACTACGAGACTTGCAGCACAAATGCAAACTACATTTTCCATGCTGCAAATAAAACTATTCGAAAAACACATTTCGACTATCGGCATCTTACTTCTTCATCCTTCCTTTATTACCTTACAAACTTAGCGAGGAAACAACACAACGTAAACACACCCACATTACAACTTTTCCTCGCCCAACAATAACAAAATATCTTCTCACTAAAAGCAACAAAAATTATGGCTAAAACCATACAAAATAGGCCCCGAATTGACCCAGAAATGTCGGTGCTCCATTCAATAAACCCACTTACTGATAAAATTTCCACTCTTTCGTCTTATCGACCCCCCCCGCCCATTAATACGGCTGTCGTAGCCGTCCCGTCTACTCAAACCAAAAATTCCCGGTTTAGAGAAAATGCTTAGTCACTCATGACATCAGCCAACAAAAATGTCGTGCCTACGTTTACCAATGAACACACGAAAGGAATTAATACTGCTAGCTCCTCGGAAACAGTTCTTAACAATAGGATAAAATACATCATATTTAAAAAAAAACTTCTTTGCATTATAATAAATTATTTCATTATTACTTATACTTAATAGAGGAACTTCCTGTACACGGTAGCACAGAAGTCCCTTTGCCTTGGCCATAAAAGAAGCAGTCCCTTACTGCTATATAAACACAGCAGGTAGCGATTTAAAAAAAAAAGAAAAAAGAAACAGAAGCGGCCGGGTTTATATCCGGAGGAGAGCAGCAAGCTGCTAAACGTGGGATCTGCGTCCCTACTACCAGCCAAAGCAACCGACTTGGAATCCAACCAATTACGACCAGGGACCCAGCGCAACCGATGCCAGCTTCCAAATAATCACCGCTGCTCTCTCATTCAAAGTCTCTGGGAAAATTTCAGAAAGTCATAAAACAGTTTTACTAAGAAAGTCTTCTGAGGATTACCTCTGGTCTCCTTACTACACCCATTGGCAGATATCTCGAGACGACGACGCAGCCACCAACACCAACTGCAAACCAGCTCCAGTTCCACCCAGCAGCTGTTCCTGCACCACCAAGCAACAGCATATGCAGACCAGCTTCATCTTCACCAAGCAGAAAACACCCGCATCACCAAGCAGTAGACACCTGCATTGTCCTAGTTCACGAGCGACAACTCTGCTCGAACTAGCATCAGCACTGCGAGGCCACATCAACATACCCCCGGTTAACCAAGGATTGCGTTAACTGGGACATCGATCATTCAGCCTCGGCAACCAACGCGTCCACTTCTTCGACCGTCTTTAGCTGCGTCTACAACTTGAACATACAGCTACACCAACAATCAGCACCAAGCATCTTCTAGACACGCTGTCACCAAAAACTTGTAAGCAGCCGAGTCTACAGCACTGACTTTCAACACCCAACAGAGACTACACCGACGTGATATAGCGCCAGCGATTCTACACCCATACACCTTTCGAGTACGATTCGCTCAATAAAGACCTGAAGTTTAATCTTATCTACTTGTCCTTGTCATTTGTTTAGTCCTCTGTCAATCTCTTCATCACCTCCAAACGTATGTAGGATCGACGCCTTGTGCTACATCTAAGCAAAAAGCTTAGTAAATTATAATTTTTGTAGGTGGCCACTAGCAACAGTTGGTACAGTAAGCAACTTGAAGTCAGTATGCTTATTAAATTACTTGAAAGTCGGAATAATGATCTTTACCTCCTTATCCTGTCGCGTTGGCCTATGACGGGTTGACTGGAAATTTAAATTCGAAGTCTTCCTTCTCCCAGACCCATTATCCCACAAAGATTAGGTAACCATTTCAATATTGCACTTAATTCAGAAGTAAATATTAGTCATATAGATCAAACATTATTAAGAAAAAATTTCAGAAAAATTCTGCCATAAGTCTATGGTAGGCAATCTATCTATCTATCTATCTATCTATCTATCTATCTATCTATGTCTATATAATTTTGAAGGTGCAGACGAAACATTCTATTTTCTTGCTGTTATCTTTATCTTGGACATGTTGGTGCGAATGGAAAAAGTTACAATGTTTTACACTTTTACACTCTCTATATTGGTTGTTATGATCTCCATTTAACAAAATATGAACCTATTCACAGGTTGAGAGTGTTGCATATCAAACACCGGCTTTTGAAATCAGATAAAAACTACAGATTCAAATATACACAGGAATACCTTCACTTGGTACACTGACGTAATACAATCTTCTTATCTTCATTTAAGTTAAACTTTAGTAAATATTCATATAATTAAAATATTTTTTCACGGGACAGAAAGAAAACATTACTTCTTTATGCACTCCTCTTGTTTTGGTTGGAAACACAAATTCAAATTGAACCATTTCCTCTCGTGGTATGGTAGGTGACTTTTGACCGCTGAACGAGAAGGTCATCGGGCAATCTGACCGAGGTCACGGACAAGGGGAAGTAAACATGATACATATATAAAAAAAAAAAGGAAGGAAAAAAGAAAAAAAGAAACAAGAGCAGATAACTGCGACGGCAAATTATATGAAAGTCTGCTCCCCGGGAGCCGAGGAGGAGACACGCAGTGGCATTTTTTAAATTAAAGATGATGAGAAACGTGGGTCGTCTGTGGAAATCTTATGCTGCCAGGGGTGGATGTTTCTCTACAGGACAATTCTTAAGTCGGAGAATTTCATATTATAATATTTCGTCCAACCCGCATTTACCGGTTTTGTATAATTCCAGCCATTATTTCAGGTAGTTATCGTTTTTCTTTTTGTTATTTAAAAAAGAATACAAAATAAATGCTTTAAAATGTTTTCTTTTTTCTTTTAAATTATATCTCTCATCTTATAGTTTTACCTCTAGTATTTGTATGCTGGATAACGATTTTTATTTGTATTTATTTTTTCTTTCTCTTTCGTTTGTCTGTTTTTCTCGCACTTTGCGCTTTTTTTTTTTTAACTCCTCGTGTCATTGTGAAGGACTTTTTAGATGTTTTCATATTTTTAATTGCCGGTATCCAAATGAACTGACAATTTTCAAGAAGTGATGTTGTCGTTGATATGAATAATAATTAGATTGATTTTTCAAATTCAAGATTTTTTTTTTTTCTTCGACCTTATCGATTAAGTAAATTAAATTCAATGCCGAAAAAAAAGTAATGAATCGTCCGTTCTGTGTGGGTGTACCTCTCTCTCTTTTTTTTTTTTTTTTTTTTTTTTTTTTTTTTGTCTTGTGTAAGTTAAATTTAGAATGAGATTTGATAGTTATAAAAACACTAAAATAAGATTATATTTTCGATCTAAATAATCAGTGATTCTTTGCTTAACACGTTTGTTAATTTACTATCAATTAAAACTAGTTTTGTTTTCCATTTTTTTTTTTTTTTTTTTTTTTTTTTTTTTTTGCTTGATGGGGAATTCCTGCGTGTTTTAAATTGTTCATAATTTTCATAAGCAATAAAGCATCTATTTCTTTTTTTTTTTTTTTTTTTATTTCATCATTTGATGTTTTTTTTACTGTTTAAAATCGTAAAAAATGTATGTTTTATTTCCATTTCATTTAGTGTCTGGGAAAAAAAAAGAAAAAAAGATTAATCAGTCGATTATTTTGCTTCAAAAAGATTCAGTTTATTTAACTTCGTCCTTCCAGTATCGATCATCCAGTAATTAAGTTTGATCTCTTGTCGTATCGATTGTTTAGTTAAATAATTTATTTATGTACCTGACTAAATTTTTTTTTTTACGAACCAAAAAAAGACGTTTTCTCCCCCACCTTTAACTTTTAAAAAACCCTTATTTTTCTACTTTCTTTGAAAAATGTATTTAAATAAATAAGACCCATTTAACACACTTCTCTGTAATATACCGGTATGGTTGTTAGGGTGATAGCAAATAATGTCTAACACAGTATGATAACACTAGAATACACATGTGTAAATAAAAATGAAGTAAAATGTCATGGTTAAAGAGAGCAAGAAAATTAAGAATTACAAGTGTGTGTACACTTTACATACCAAGTCTCATTATGTGTGGTATTAATTATGAAACACGCTCAAGTTAAAGAACATGCACATCTCAACAACGAACATGAAATGAAAAACACAAAAATACATCAACGCAAACATATCGCATATATTAATGGTGGTAATTGTATGTTTAGAAATTTAAAAAGACAGGCACTAAAACGTATAAATCCCAACATGTTTAATTTATCAAAATTTATTTATTAAAGTTTTAAAGCATATTATTACTTCACTTAAAAACGCAGACAGACCAGTTTGCTCAGTTACCTTCACCTTTTTAAAAAAATTTATTTTACGGTTCTCACCGGTGATTGAGAGAATGAATGAAACAAAAAAGAATAAAAATGACCCCGCCGACCTTCTATTCCGATGCGATCATTTGCTTCTAATATTCATTGAATCTTAATCCTAAGAATTGTTCGAACATTGGAAAATTTACATTTTATCCTAAATTCTAACAAAGTGTCGTGTTTGCAGAAATATGTAAAGATCGTTTATATATAAAAAAAAAAACTCATAGAAACAACCTTAACCTTTTTATTTAGTGTTTCGCTAAGTTAAAAAAAAAGGCCTGAGTTGAAACACAAACCAACTTAAATGCTGTACAGTTTTACCTTGTACTCACATAGTTGATAATAATCTTCTGAGTGGAAGAAGCAAACAAACAAAAAAACGCTTACATGAAATTTATAAATGAATACAAAATTCATCTCTAAATAGTGTGCACTTTTCTGTTTGCTAAAAAGTCTACTTGTAAAAAAAAATGCCACACATACACAGGTTTGGATTAGTTGATTGGTTTTATGGCATGTCTACTTAATGCCAAAGTCACTTTGATTTTCTTTCAATCAGTTTTATGGGTTCAAGTAACTAATGATAATAATCATTTATAAACCATTGTAGCTTTAAGTAACTATTCTTAATACTACTTATACTTTATACACTGTCACAGGGTTTCAAGTAACTGTTCCTACGTAATGATGATGAAAATAATTTGTTAGCACTCTCACATGTAGTTTTAAGTATTCCTATCTGATAGTAATAATTTTAATACAATTATCAGTCCGAATATTCTTATAGTTTTAATTAACTACAATTAATAATTTCTTGTACACAATTACATGGTATCAGATATTTCAATCAAATACTAATAATTTTCAAACTGATCTATTTGACCAACTAATGGGACTACTCTGTGCCAGTGGACTTGGGAGTCATGCCAACTAATTTTTTTTTTTTTTTTTTTTTTTTTTTTTTTGAGGGGTTTTACCCCTCTGTACTAGATGTAGTTTGCATATTCTAGGCACCATAACAGTGTGAATATATATATATATTTGATGTAAAATTATAGACGTTTTTTTTGTCTACATATATTTTTTTTCAATACTTTTGAGTTGCTGTATCGATCTTATGATATTCTGTGGGATTTGGTTGTTAAACCTTCCATAATTAGTTATTTCCCTAGTGCTTTCTGCCCAACCTTGGGCCATCATCAGTGAAGGATGTATTTCAAAAGTAATGTTACTTTTGTATGTACATTACCTCTTTGTAAGAATGAGCATTTATACTGGAGTATTGTGTAGCGTTTACTTTTCAAATTTGTTTTGATAAATAGTGTTAGTTGCGAAAGACATTTAAGTACATTAGCACTGGTTTCAAAATTGATTCTATTAAGTTTGGGTTGTATGTTCCTAATATGTAGTGCCTTGAGAATCTAAATTTTGCTTGTTATTTTGTTGTTCTAATATTGTTTTCAGTGAGAATTTTCCAAAATTCAGTTGTTGGGTATGAATGTTTTTTTAGATGCTGTGCTATGGAACTGGTATCTGAAAAGGTGCATTGTAAGTTTTCTCAATAGGTTAGTTGAGGTTAAACCAATGTATATATTGTTGTTTTCAGAGATAAAATCTCCTAAAGGACATTTAAATTGATATATAATGTTAGTTTTTTGCAAAACTCCAATTGAGGGAGAGGAATTATTTTTAATGACTGAGTAGGAAGTTTTAAATTTATTAAAATGTTTTATTTTTTTTATTAGGATCAGTGGAGATTGTATCTCTGGAAATAATATATATGTGGGTTTAACCTAAACTAGGTTTTACTTCTAAAGTCCTTCTCGTGACTGGGTATGGTTGAAAAGCAGAGGATGTTTGAATTCAGAATTGCTTTTCATTTACAATGGTTGTCAACCAAGGCTAAAGATCTAACTAAATTATTTTAACTATAGATGAAGGAGGGGAAAAAAGATGTAATATTGATTTTTTTTTTTCTTTTTTTTTGAAAGAGTAAAAAAGTCTATTTAAACTGTGTCAACTGAAATTTGAACTCAGTCTGTCAATTCCATTGTCTATAATTTTCTAACCTTTGGGTCCATTTTTTTAAAAAGATTTCATCAGCACCATTAAACTTTAAATGACTTTCCTTGCTTATTTTATGTAATGTTTTAATACTGAGAGAAAGAAAGAGCCGCACGCATTCATACAAATTATATGTACAATACTTAGTTATATACTGTACAACAAAATTGAAAGAATGAAACAAATAAATGAAACTATTGAAAAGAATGTTTTCTTCATTTATAACTTAATGAACTTTTCTCCAACAATTGCTAAGTGAAAATATCATGAATTTCTTTTCCTAAATATTTCTTTTGTGTCGAAACAGTGGGGAGAGTAAGAATGGAATCTGGGATGGAGAAGGTCAGAAGCTAGATGATATTGTTGGACTTCATCTTTTTACATGGATATATATATATCATTTTTCTTTATCCTCATATGCCACATGGATGATGGGTACAAACATATTAATATATTGATAATTAAGCATGCTTCATTTAGAGATAAAAATAATTATTTTAAACTACTTTAAACTTGTAATATTGTATGAAAATTCTAAACTTTTTTTCTTTACAAACATATGCACACATAGTTTTCTTTAGCTATTGGATATGATTGTATTTTTTTTCTTCTTGAAATTTTTCAGATCTTCTCATGGCTGGCAAGCAGGCGGTGCATTCCTCATGTCTCTTAGTCTCTTTGACTTTTGGAAAGGCAAAGAGAAAACGGCTGAGGAAGATCAACTAAAAAGATTAGTGTATGAAGCAAAGAAAGCCCAGAAAAATGGGGAACCTTTGAAAAGTGAAAAGTTTTTTCATGAAGCTCTCAGCTTAATTAAGAGAAGACACCAGGAGAAGGAAATTGACGATGATGATCATCTTCAGGCACGGACCTACATCTTTGATTGCCTTGCAAATTTGGCCTTTAGCCAGCGGGAATTCAATAAAGCTGAGAAGTTGTACAAAGAGACCATCAAGGGTTGTATTCAAGCAGGTATGCAACACACTGGAAATGTTATTATTGAGATTTCCCTCAAACTTGCAAATATCTATGCAATACAGAATCGTCCAGATGAAGCTGTTTCAGGCTTTGAATTTTGTATTAATGCTCAGAAACAAAAGAATGAATCTTCAGAAGAAGAATTTGACAAAGATACGGAGGCTCTGCTAGGTATGTCTTTGGACAGTTACGGTCGTTATCTGCTCCATCTGGGCAACTACGACAAGGCTGAGGAAATGCTTAAAGACTCCTACCAGATTGCCCTCAAATGTCTTGGTGAGAATCATCGTCAAACTTTGGTGATTATGATCAATTTAGCCGTTGCAAAGATTTTTAAAAAAGACTACAGTATGGCTGAGGGTCTACTTGTGAAAGCTATAGAAGTAGGCACTGAAATTGATGCTGAAGAGCTTCCTGCTCTTTATTGCAATTTGGGTGCTATATACCTTGCCCGTCAGCAAATGGCTGAGGCCCATGATGCTTGTATCAAAGCAATGGAAATGGCAAAGAAATATAAAGACAACTTTGCTGTTAAAAAGGCAAAAATTTGTCTAGACAAAGTGACTGGCTCACACAAAGAAAAATTGAAAGTTATTGAAGAAAAGAAAAGTTGACAAACTTAGTTTTTAATAATCATCTTTCTGCTTTGTCTTTTTATTTATTTCTTCCTCCTTTTGATTTAAAATTTTTTTTTTTTATATTTCTACTCCTATTGGGCTAGATAATTAAAAATTGAAGTGGAGTTCATATATGAGGAGAAAAAAATACTGGTCAATCAGTAAATTATATCATATTGCAGACAGATTTTTAAAATAAACACATTTTTTAAACTGTTTACAAGATACTACAAAGAGATCAAAATGAATGTTGATTGTGGAAATAAATTTAAAAAATGTTTTCTTGGATGAAGAAATATCAGATTAATATTAATGTTTTTTATTGTAAATGAGATAAACTTCATTTTTTTTCCCCCTGTTTTCTAATATAAGATATTTCTAACTAATATTTTTCTCTTTAGTTTAAGTTAATTTCAAGAGTTTAATGGCTAAAAGAACCTGAAATTTTCATTAAAATTTAAAAAGATTTTTTTTTTTTTTTTTTTTTTTTTTTGCAATATGATATTAGTGTATGATTGAATTAATTTTATTCTTAAGAAAATAAGTTAAATTAGTTTTCTCCTCTACCATTATCAAAGCAAAAACAAAATGGGGGATTTCTTTTTTAAAGGATATTTATAAAAACAAATACTACTTTGTTCACTTTTTAATTTTTTAAAGTATAAACAAAAACTTTTTCAAACTTTTTTGTTACACTTCATATTTTATTTTGTATTTTATTATTGCTAAATAACAAAACTTTTGACTGCATTTTATACTCTCTGCTTAAATTAAAAAAAAAACAAAAAACATTTAAATATCTTAAAATGAACAATTTTTCATGACTCGGGTTTGATTGTGACATTTTATAATCTTAATCTTATCTTCAGATAATTTTTTCAAACCATCTCTTTTCAATTTTGCAAATTTCTGATAATTGTTAAAATATTCAGTATAAGTTATTGATATTTTTCTGCAACTTTACACTATTGATGCTGGCAAAAGTTTTAATTTTAGGCATATGCGTATATGCATATTATGAGGCATATTTGAAGAAGAAAAAAAAAAAAAAATTACCAAAAAATAATGGAACTTAATTTTTTTTTTTTTCTTTTTTACAACCATTTTGGAAAATAATTTCATATAACTATTTCCAAAGGTGAAAAGTTAAGCTTGGCAGTTTTTAAGAGTATTGAATCAGTTTTTATTATCTGTTTACAGTAACTGAGTCTGTACAATTTGCAAGGTGGTTATAAATATTCTTGAACTTTAGATTCATCTCAGTTTTCTAAATACTTTTGGGATATGTATGACCCTCCGGATTTCTACCATCACTTTTTTTTATTGTGTTGGATATTATGGTGGGGCCTTACTTTTTTCTTTCTTTTATTTGTGTGATTTACCCTTTAAGGTTACAGCAACTATCTAAATATATTTAAGCCTCCCTGCACCCATTTATTCCCAAGAAATGACTCAGAAAATATTTCCTGAGTCTTAGGCTACTGTTTAATCAGATACTGTGCATTGGTTTACTTAGCCTAACTCCATAATATTATTATAGTAAATGTAAATGGGGTCCTATATACAAATATGATACCTGTGTTTCTCACTTGCACAAAAGTTAATCTGGCTTTTCATTAAGATGTTGCAGATATTCTATTCAACTTCCAAATTATTGACTCTCTTCTTCGATAGTTAAACAAACAAACTAACTTTTGGATTTGGTTGATATCTACTTAGTAAAAGCTGATTTAAAAAGTTGATATCTTTTTATTGTTGAAATATTTTGAATGTTTATTCACTGTTCATGACAACTGATTCTCAAAACGGTCAAGTATTAAATATCTCTGAAGACATTTTATTTATTTATTTATTTATTTATTTTATTTTTTTTAAATGAAAATATTCAATCAAAAAAGCAATTCGAACAAGAATAATAATATAAATTCATTTATGAATTCAAAAACAAACAAAAAATACAGTTCTTTTGGACTTTTTTCTACTTGGAATATATTGATCTTATGAAAGTGAAATGTGTGTTTTTCTTTTGATATCTGAACTGATTTTAACTTGATTTTTAAAATATCTAAACCTTCTTGAATTTGGAGTTTGAAAAAATTGAATATTAGTGAAAAAATATCAGTAACGTTTAAGCCTGAAAATTTGTAAATTTAAAAATATCGTCTCTAATAAAAAGTTAATTATTTGTGAGTTTATGGTTTAAACTTTGCTGGTACATTTTTTTTTCTAAGTGATACAAACTTGTCAAATTCGTTATCTATGGAAAATTAATGTATTTTCAAAACTTTGGTTCAAATCAGTCTAGGCATTTGGCTAACATTGATTCTTGTAGATGATTGCAATGAAAAAAAATATTTAAAAAATTGTTTTTTGAGATAATTTGAAAATGTGTTTAGATTTGAAACCCTGATGAACCAAAATGATATGTTTGACCAATGAGAGATATATACATATATAACTTTAATTTTATCTTTAAGGGCAGCAAAGATTTTTTCCCCCTTTTTTTATTTTTTTTATTTATTTATTTATTTTTTTTTAATAAAAGCAATAATATGTTCTAAATCATCCAGAATTTGGTAATTTTGTTGATGATGATAATGGTTGCTATTTCTTCTATTTAATACAATGCTTTATCAAGTCTTTCACATCTGAGCTTAATTATTTAGTATATTTGATTGAGAGTTTTTCTTAGTAGGGAAGCTGTGCTCATTAGTACAATCATTTGTATTTCATATAAAAATGGATTCCCTGGGATTTTCTTAAGTTCTGTATCAGTATTCTTAATCATTCTAGCAATCCTACTACAACTGGGATAGCAGTTGTTTAAATGCTATTTTTCTTGTAATTTCTACTTTTAAAAAAACTCTTAGAAAATTTATCAAAATCTTTTAAGATATTATTGTGAATTTTTCACATCAGTAATAACTAATGGTTTTCATTGAAATCTGAGTGACAGCAAATCTCTTCAGTTCTCCAGAACTCTTAGTATTCTTGCCAATCTCAGCAGTTTTATGGTCAGTTTTTTGATATTTACTTTTTCCAGTCTTTATAATAGATTATTTTTCAAGGGCTCCAACTATTAGTATTCTTGTCACCTTTATATTGCATAATTTTTCAGCTTTCTTGCAAGATCCAGGTATTTATTTATTTACTTTCTGATTGGCTGGCAAAGTCTTGCAAGCAGACAAGTTATTTTCTAGGTCTGGTCTTCTTGATGGAATTGGATGATTTGTTTTTATATCAAAATCCTGGAGAATTTTCTATGTCTTACTTTCTAGAACAGATTCTGATCTATGCATATACCATTTGTTATTATGGTCGAATTCTAGTTGCATAATTTCCAGTGGATCACTTTTCTTGCCCAGTTATGCCAATTTTTGTACTCTTTTTGTACTAGTTTGCTGTATTCACTTATGTGGTTGATTGATTCATCTCACTTCACATAATATTTCCTATTCTACTTTGTCTTACCTATTTTAGTCTTTACATAATCAATTTTTATGGTGTTACTCAGTGATTCAGTTTCTCTTTTAAGATTTTCTCAGCATAACTTTTACGAAGTTATTCCTTTCATTATTTCTTTAGTTTATCTTCTAATGTAGACACATAATTGTCTTACTTCTTTTTACTTTCTTGATTTAATAATTCCTATTTTTCTGTTTGTCTTTGTGTTATTTTTGTTGTAATTATCTTCTCTTTGTTCTTTCTTGTGTATTTATTGCCACATCTACACAATTCTTTGTGTTGGTAAATCCTCTTCCTCCTTCATTTCTTTTAACATACATTCTGTAAATGTCATCTCTAGAGTGTAAGTCCTTATACATCATCATTGGTTTTCTCAATCTGTGATCCATATTTCTGATCTCCTCTGTTTAGTTTAAGAAGGCTCTGAAATAGCTTACAAAGCAAATTCTCCTGATATTTATGTGTTTAGTTTGGTTTCAATGGTTTCCTTGTTTTTATGAAGTATTCCTTTCCTGTTCTTTTGTTTCCATTTGCTTGATGGTACCTCCTTCTAATATTCCCAGATATTTGTAGTTTTTTTTCTAACCATTCTGATATTTTCTTGATTTAGTAGTACTGTTCCTTCTGTTATTTCATTTTTTTTTTCTGTTATTTCATTTTTTTTCTCCCATTACGTGGTGCATTCAATAAGTTTCCAGATTTTTTGCTCAGGCATTTAAAATTGTCATAGACTCTTGAAAATTCACTATGTTATTGCTATACATCTTATGAGATGACTGACCAATTTTTAGGATTTCAGGTTCAAATGAACAGCTACAGCAGCAATTGGAATACACCCTACTAAAGCCTGATTCTCACAGCTGGTGAATATCAAAAATGCAATCTGGATGTGAGGACACTTAGAAGAACGATATGCAATAAAATTCTGTTTTAAACTTTGAAAAAATGCCACAGAAACGTATGGAATGCTTCAGACTGTTTTTCGACCATCTTGCATGAATCGAGCATCAGTTTTTAAGTGGCATAAGAGGTTCATGGAAGGCAGGGAGGATAAGTGTGGGAGAAGTAAGGAAGTCAGAACACCAGAGTTGATTGTCCAAAGGGTTAGGGTTACTATGTTGAGGCTTTAAGGGAGTTCAGTAAGAGATTCCGTCAGAAGAGGCCAGCACTCTTCAAATTGGGTCAGTGGCATTTCTACCAGGACAATGCACCAGTCCACAACTCCATCCTTGTCACAGACTATTTGAGCAAGATGGGCATCAAGACAGTTCCTCAGCCTCCCTATAGTCCAGACATTGCTCCCTGTGACTTTTGGTTATTCCCTAAGCTCAGAGGCTGTCACTATGAGACAATTGAGGAGATGAAAGAAGCTGTGACGAAGGTCATTGACACGCTCACACAAGAGGACTTCCATGGGGCCTTCCAGAAGTTGTTGGAACGGTACAACAAGTTGCTGGAGGAGATTACTTCGAAGGGGACTAGAGTTTCATGTGTGAACTATCAATAAAAGTACCCATACAAAAAAAGTCTGGGAACTTATTTAATGATCCTCGTAAAAGAACTTTTCAGTTTCAAACTTCACTCAAGATTGGTTGAAGATTCATAATTTTGTATTAGGCTTTCTAATTCCTTTTTAATATTGACAAAAATTTTGACATCATCCATGTACTTGGTGTTTTATCTTTTCTTGGGATTTTATAAATTTGCTTATTTTCAGTATATAATTTAGTGGTATCATTGCTATAACAAATAGTAATGTTGATAATGACTCTCTCTAGAGGAATCTGCTTTTTATTTTAATTTTTGCTTGGCTTTGTTCTCCAACTGTTAATTCCACTTTGCAGCTTTTCATAGCTATCATGATGAAATTAACTACTTGCTCAGATTTTTAACATTTTTAAACTTTCTATTATCCATGGGTGTGGGATCTTGTCATATGCCTTTTTGAAGTCTGTTCATGCCATGTCTACATTTTCCCCTCCATATTTTTAACTCTTTTAGAATGTCTTGGTTTATATATAATTGGTCATTCTTGTCTCAAATTCTTTGCAGCATATGTTCTGTTCTTTGGGGAAACAGCCCGCAGTTTACAAGCAAGTCAGAAATTTCTTCTCTTATTGTGACATTACTGCTATTCAGGTGAATACTGGAAAAATGCTGGGGCACTGAGGTGTCATTTACATTCTACCAGTTATCTCTTTTCGAATTCAGTGTGTAAAAATTCTGACTCCTACCCTTGGGCTAGGAACTGCTTTCATCTGTTGTCTGGAAGTTACTCTTCTTTATGATGAGACCAGCTTTTTATATCCACTGATGGGCTGGTAGAATTCTCCAGAATTTTCTTGACAATTCCACAACATTCAAGGAACAGGAAGTATGAAGTCATTTCCTATTTCTTTGTTCTCTTTTCCGCAAGTAGCCTCATTATAGTCACGGAGTCATTTTGTTTAACTGTTAAAACTGAAGCCCACATGACTTGATCATCATATATTATGCCAATCCAATGTCTGCTCTGTGGGGGTAGATAACAAAGGGATTCCATTTGGATACTATTGAAACTCCCTAGAGACCACAAAAAATTGTTAACAAAATTTTTTTTCTTTTAAAACAAAGCATCAACAAAATGTATATGTTTTTATATATATATATATATATATATATATATATATATATATATATATATACTTTTTTTTTCTTGAGCCAAAATCAATCCAGATGCCGCATTACACTACATTATATGTGTAGTTAAAATTTTACATATCATAAACAGACACATTGTGTGTGGAGTGGTTCTCTTTTGTTTTTTATCTTTCTAGATCAGGGAAGTTTTCTCTTTTGTCATCAATTTAAGAATGTCTGCATTTGTACATTTCTTAAGTGAATGTTGTGAATAGATGGAAAATCATTTGAACCAGAATCCATGGAGCCTGTTATTGTCTGGTACCTTGCAATTTTCCCGCGGATCACTCCTTGGGGAGTCAGAATATATTTCAGCTTCCAGTCTTTTGATTCTTTGTAATTTGTTTTTTATGTTTATCCATTGTACCTTTCTAGTGTTTTCTTATCTCTGTTTCTGCAGAAATTGTTCTAGAAATCTTTTATTTCAGTTTCATCCAGGCATTCAATTTTCTTTATCTTTTCCTTATTTATTGGTAGAATTTATTTTCATTATTTTCAAATATCCTGTTTTGCTTGTATTGTTGGATCCTGTATTAGTATCATCCGAGTTGCCTTCTTTACCAATATCTTTTGACTTCTTCCAGAAGAACCATTTCCTTATCTGTTATTTCATTCCATTGTGTCCTTGTGTGTTTTCCATTTCTTCATATTTTGCATGTCTATATAGTATTTTTCCTCCACTATCATTTCCAATCTCTTTTTAGTGCATCTTATCGAGATAATAAATTTTGTTGATCACTGCCATCATTTCTGCATAAACTAGATTATTCAATTCAGTGATATTCTTTTAGGATATATTTTAGTTAGGTATTCACCTTTACTCTTTTTAACTTAAGTTTTTCCAATTTTGATTCTGGAATAATATTTCATTCTCTTTAAGTCATGATTTTCATTATCCATTTTGTTTTTTATTTATTTATTTTTCTTTGTGTGTGTGTGTGTGTGTGTGTGTGAATGTTTTACTGACATATTTTACTTATTCTTTTTTGTTCATTTAACATCATGAAAAATCTTAATTTATTTTCTTTGCTTTCCAATTCAATTTATTATTTCAGATATTAGTTTGCCAATCTTATCTGAAAGTGTTGGCATCCCTAGATTAATCACAGATCAAAAGTTTTCTGAAAAAGAATTCTTGAAAAGTTCCAAAAATCAAAACTTTAATTTGTTGCATACTAAAGTCTACACCAAATCCATGCGAATGAAATAACATGTATTGACAACCTTTGACCATTTTATAGATTCTCAATCTATCCTGCACTTATTTGAGCATTGTTGACCTCACATTTTGATCATTTTCTACTTGTGATATGCACACCTTTTTTTTTTTTTTTTTTTTTTTTCTTAAATGATGTCTTTATTAAATGATTACTGAAAATTTGATTAAAATCAAATAGTTCATTGATTTTCAATTGCAAATTGTATGACTGCATTTGTTTGGCTAGAATAACTTAAATTGTTATTTCTTATGGCCATCTTGTTTATACATCCAGCAGATATATTTTCAAAGTAGAAAGTCTCATTTTATTATTTTGTCTTCATAATAAAATATCTCATGCAAACACTTACACATCTTCCCTGAATAGCATAAAATGATCACATTACACTCAAAAATAAAATATATTTTCAAGTTTTACCATCCAAAAAAAGAGTATAAGTTTAGACATGAATATTGTGTGTAAACATTTTGAATGTGCAGTTATTTGCAAGATGGTTGAAAACATAGAAAAAGTAATTGGTGAATAGGGTTTATGTTTGAACTGATGTTATTTCTTTTCATTTTGTATTGATATTGGAAAAAATCCTTATGTGCTCTGTTCTATCACCAGATAGTGGTACTAAAAGGTCTTGTCACTAGCATGCTACAATAGTGGATAGAAAAAAAAGGAGTAAAAACTTGGTCAAACCACTCTTTTTTTAATTGCCCAGGCAGTTGCAGTACCAATTTTGACATGATACTCACATATTCATATATGCAAGTCTCCATTTAACTGTACTATATATATATATATATATATATATATATATATAAATTTCATTAAACATAATAGACATTTTATGTCTACATATTTTCTTTTGGATCTGTTCGAATTCCCGTATTACTTTTATCGTATTCTGGGGGAATTGATTCATTTCCCCCAGAATACGATAAAAGTAATACGGGAATTTGAACGGATCCAAAAGAAAATATGTAGACATAAAATGTCTATTATGTTTAATGAAATTTGCATTAACGAAGAAATGCTGCCTAAATATATATTTTAGAATCAGTTGATTTTTCATGTTAATATACAAGAAAATGTGAGTTTAGATAAAAATTAATATGAATATTGTTCAAGTCTTTATAATCTAGTGTTTTTAACTTCTAGTCATTATCAATATCAGGAAAAAGCTGGATGTTATTGATTAAAAAAAACTTTGCATTTGTCATTTATAAAGAAGAATTTCATTTGTATTTTGTATTATGATATCAGCAGAAACAATGAATACTAAATTGAAAAAAAGCATCCTAAACTTTTCTCTTGGTCTTGATAATGGTTACAAGTTGAAAATATTACATTGCAAACATTTGGATATTGGATCCTGAAATGAAGATTATTTTCTATTGTGATAGAAGAACTGCAAATAAGAAAAGAAGTTTTTACATAAAGAGTTTACTACTGTTGTGACTGAGCAGATATAAATACTTGAATTATGGACACTGTTGTCACTTTAAGTTTCATGTGTTTTACATAATCTTAAGACAGAAATAGGAAAAAAAAATAGCGGATCAAACTTTTATATAGTTTAAGGTTAAATTACTTGCATGTACGCCTACACACATTCACAAAATATACATATATAGTGTTAACATTAGTAAAAGATATAATTTTAAGAGCACAGTAAGGATGTAATATCAAAAAGCAATGTTAGGATGTAATCTCAGTGATTTCTGAAACAGCACAGTAACCAATTTACTAATACAAACTTTTCAGAAAGAGAAATAAGGAACCTAAAAAAACACGAGAAACCTCTAGCATACATCGCAACCTACAACAAAAATAATCCAGAACTATTTACAGAAATAATGAAAAATCTAGAAGTTAAAAACAAGGACAAAATCAAAGAAATACTAGACACCATAAAAATCATTAAAAGCCAGTGATAACCCCAAAATCTTAGAATACTCACCTCTTCCACATTCGGAGACAACACAAGGAGTTATTAAATGCAATAATAAATGATGCAAAATATGTGATATAATTATAGAAGGTAAATTCTATACCTTTAAAAACCTGAAAACTAAATTCAAAATAAAAACTTAAGCTGCAACTCAAAACATAGTCTACATAATTGAATGTAACAAATGCAAAGAAATATACATAGGGGTACAGGCCCTTAATACAAGGACATCACTTCACAGGAGTAATATCAAAATAGAAGCAAACAGAAAATTAAATGTTTTGAAACACCTATACCAATGTAGTTAGGGTAAATTCAAAATAATTCCACTCTATCAAACCAACAACTGCATACTATTTCAAATAAAGGAAAAGAATTTTATAGAAAAATTCAAACCAAAGTTGAATAAAACATGAATCATACACGCACAAATGAAAATAAACATACGTGTGTGTGTGTATATATATATATATATATATATATATATATATATATATATATATATATATAAAAATCTAAAGAAACACATTCACGCACACTGAGAAATAACTATAAATGAAATTGGAAACTACTCCAACAGACACATAACATATTATATATCAAAAGTAAATTAGGGATAAAGTAGGCTAAGAGAAACACACTCTAAGAAAAAGGACCAGCAATCAATAATTTAATAAATCATAAGGAAGTAAAAACCATTCAAACTGCTAACACAAAGTAAGTCTCATTGAATACCTCATTAACTAGATCTTGTGCCAGACATATTCTCTGACGAAAACATCAAGCTAGAAACACACACACACACATATATATATATATATATATATATATATATATATATATATATATATATATATATATATACACACACACACAAACATACGTAGATATGTATATGTGTATATATATATATATATACCGACAAAAATTTTTGGGGAAAAAAGTTACCAGTAAACACTATCACACACGAAAAAATCCCCACACACACACACATACAGAGGAAAAAAAACGTTAGTGAAATCCCAAACCACTCCTCCCCACACACACACACATTCACACACACACATAACAACAAAAACATCAAATATCAAAGAAGGGTAAAGCAGACTAAGGTAAGCACAGTCTAAGAAAAAAAAATCATTCAAACTGCAAAGTCTCATTGAGTACTCCATTAACAAAGCCTTGTGCCGTATATGTTCTCCGACGAAAGCAACAAAATGGAAACATACACGTATGTAAGAACAAAATAAATGAATAAATTAAACAAATACAAGTCTCTTCATGGACGTAACTATTTAAAAATATATATGCATATACATCTATGTATATACATATATATGCATGTTTAGCTATCATATAATGACTCCTGGTTATACAGCAGCATTGTATCCAACAAAGCCTTCATCAGATGATGACTGGGTTCAGGCATGGTTTCGTGGCCGAAGCATCATTACCACTAACCCTGAGCGCCCCAGCAGTAACTCACGATACCACCAGACTTAGTTGCATTGACGTCTCTCAGTGGGATTGCCATATCCATGCCGATGCAGTTAGAGCCTTATCTTGGATCTTTATGTATTTCCTCTTGTCTGATGGAGAAAGTCCAAGATTAGTCAAGAATACTGCGGTTGAGTTTCTGATGAAGCCTCCACATCCGACCTCGATAGGAAATACCTTAGTTATCCGGCCATTTCTAACACATTGTTCTCGCTGATCCTCATATTTTTCCAACTTACGCTGATATGCTCAGTCGAAATTTTCCTCAAAAAGGACCGTTAACTCAATAACGAAAACGTTTTGAATTTAACGGTTTAATCCCTTAAATTTACATTAAGGAAGGTATGAAGCCTTAAAATTTTATGCTGGAGGGGAAGGAAGCGGTCATGTATTTCTATATATTCTAAGGGAACCTAGGTAGCCGAATTCGCCGATCCATTTAACAGTACAATATAAAGACAGTCATCCATCACCAATCACGGTGCAAACACCAAAATCCCACATTTGCTCTGTGAAAAGACTTACTTAAAAAACCCGAATGGAATAAATGATTTTATTTACCATATATGGTTTATTTACAAAAAAGTTATACGATGGGGATGGGAGAAAAACCCCGAAATATACAAAAGACGAAACAAAGGAAAAAATTCCCCGTTTGGTTGCCCCCCCCCGTCTACGAAGTGGAGGACGACTGTTTTCCGATGTCCGAAAGCACTGAAAACAAGCCGGACCTACCCTAAGTGGGAGAGGGTTCCTAATCTTAAAAAAAAAAAAAAACAGGGTTGGGCGCGGTATGGGCAGTTAATGGCAGGTAATATGGATTTTGTACACGTGAAATTCCAAGATCTTCAGTAAAAGCGGGCTGAGGTGCAAAAAATAATAGGGATGGGGAAGACTTTGGAGACTAACAACTAGATGACGGGGATGATGACTCACAACATACTGCTAACTAGGAAAAGTTTGCCAACTTACCTGGGATGGGGTCCCGAAGGACCAGTACCGTAGACACCATGGGCAGGAAGAGGAGGGAAGGATGGCTCCAACGTTGCCCCCTTTCGTACGAACATGCTCGCTGCATTCATCGACCTTTTGTCGAATGTTATGCGATCCGAGCGTTTTCTATCGCATCTGATTTTGACCCTAAGCTGATACCTAAAATACAAAACCAGATCACGATGAGAAAAGTCTGCATCGTTATACAATCCCTTCTTTCGCATCGACCAAATCACCATTCTAGCTATAGCTAGGATCGCGAGAAACACCACACGCTTCCACCCTGAAACGCAGGTAAAACGTTGTCTACGACGTAACCAACGTCGAGCAGCGCATGCTGCTTGGGTTCGATGCGAGGCGTCCACTCCCCTACGTGATCCCAGAACGGGTGACCTAGCTGGCAGTAGGAGAAGGCGTGCTCAGCCGTTTCTTCAAAACCACTGCTGCAGCGAGCGCAATCAAGCATGTCTGCCAGGCCCGTTTTGAAGTTCAAACCGAGAAGGGGGAACACGTTTTGTGCAAGTTGCCAGGTGAGCGAGAACTCGGAGTTGTTCAAGAAGTTCAATCCTGGCGCCAAATTTTAATTTTTAATCTAACGGACCAAATGACAATATCTAGACGCTGTTGGATATACAAAATGATGTTTTAAATCAGTTGCAACGTGCCAGTCCGTGCAGCCATCGAGCAATGATGACCTGTGCTTATTTCTACGCAAAAGTTTCGAAATGTCTCCTTCTTTAACGAAATGAATCCCTCAATTGGTGATATTATTTAGAGCTTTATTGGCTGTCTCACAATATAACTTCGCAGCCTCGACAAAAATCTCAAGGACTTCTTTATGTCTCCACGTGTAGCTTCTTAGAGCATACTCGTATCAAATGAGAATATGTTAGAGGTTTGCAGTTTTCCCACATGCTCTGCATCGGTCGGATGTAGCTTAACTTACAAGCATGATGGTTGACTGGTGTTGGTAAAACGTCGTAGAGTGCCTTTATAAGGAAACTCACTTTTCGGGGTTCCATATGTTTAAGGTCGCCCTATGTAACAGCTCTGTCTTTTGCACTCTATCATTTGGTCCATGCACCCTCTTTTCTTTGTCCTACGGCTGTAGTAATACGCGTGACTTCCTCAAGATGATGAATTTCTTCCGATACCATTTTTCTTTTGGGGTGTCCTCGTGGTGTAATGGTTAAAGCGATGGACTGCGGAATCGTAGTAAGCGAGTTCGTACTCCAGTCGCGCTATTACATTCACTTTCAGGCAAATACCCTTGGGAAAGGTATGAACCCCCTTACCCTCCCAGCTATGGGTTAAATAGTACCACTACTGTTCTTCTAGGAGAATAGCTTTGGCATTAAATAACCTACAAAGGTTGATATGCCATTAAACAAAGAAACCAAACCATTTTTCTTTTGTTTATTGTGGATTCCTTGGACCACCAACGCTATGGATGAAGGCCTAGGCCAGCTCTTCCATTTGCCACATTATTTCTTTCATCTTAAGGGCCGATTCTGCATTCTCAACATCTATTTTTGTCTTCCATTTCCGACCGGTTATTACGGAAGGCTGGGCGTTCTTCACCAGTGGGTCGCGAGAGTCACGCAGCATTTGGAAATGTTGCACTTTACCTAATTCAAATTCCTCAACAAATTACAACGTCGGAAGTTTTAGCTCCGTTGATAAACTGTGTGGTGTCACATTTGTTTAAGAGTTAGGTACTCCCAAGCATTTTTTCGGATATTAACCGCCCTATTGTTTCAACGTTTGTAATTGATAACTCATATATTTGAATTGGCCATGATAATTTAGGAAAATAATCCAAAATATATACACCAAATTTTATCTTTATTAAAAAGGTAACATTTATCATATTTACCAACCCCTCCGCTCGGGCAGGATATGACACAAGGTCAATTTTTAAGCGGAGTTTAACAGGTTTGAATTCAGAGTTTTTCTTCTCCTAGACTAGTTGCCTCACCAAGGCTGAAGAACCTAATCTGTCCTACTATTTACCCATAGCTGGAGGGAGAATAATTGGATTCATACCTTTCCCAAGGGTATTAGTGCTATGTGAAATGCAATCAGTCTCGTCGAGGATTTGAACTCGTATCGTCGTGTCCAATTCCTACGACGTTAACCATTACACCACGGGCACATTTATCAGTGGAGCGTAATCCATCTTTTAGCAGTTTGCTTAGGTCCTGCCAACAATGTCGATTAGTAAGTAGCAACGACCAAGACTCTTAACCCTTTTTTTCGCGGATTGTGGGGATTTCGTTTCCATCAACGGAGAACTTTATCTCTCTGTAGTTTCCTTTAATTATTGATAAACTTCGGCATTTTAAAGGCTTTATTTTCATCGCCGCCCAGTTGAAGAGCTCCTGTTAGTGGGTCACCAGTTGTTCCATGTGTGATCTGGATTCTGCGACTAGAGTTACATCATCCATAAAAGCCTTCATAGATGACCGGTTATTTCATTGGTGCTGACTTCAGCACTACGCGATATCATTTCCATTACCAAAACGAAAAGTAGTGGAGAGATAACACATCCCATCATAATGGTAATATTCAACTTTTACCAGTTTGAATATTTATGATTAGAAAACCTCACATAAAGTACACACACACACAAATATATATATATGTGAATATGCATATATATATGCACATATATATATATTCATATATATATGCAGATATATGAATAAATAGATATGCATATATATGTATATACATATATGTTGGCATATTGATATAAATATATGTATACACCTCTTTGTATATGCATATATATAGACATACAAATATATGCTTTCATATACATATGTATATATGTACATATACATATATAGGTATATGTATGTACATATATACCTACATATGTGCATATATACCTATTTATAGAACTATATATATATACACTCACATATATTTGGTAAAATGATAGATTGTAGTGAATTTGACACGATGATGAAAATAAGTGGAAAGGTGGATAAATCAGACACTTACAAAAGGTTCGGTAGAATTCATATATACATATATATGTATATACGTGTATATACACATTTATGCACACACACACACACATATATATATATATATATATATATATATATATATATATATATATATATATATATATTATAAGGATATATATATGAATTGCTCAGTCGGCAGTGGTTGTAGAATAAACTGACTGCATCTCTGCAGAGGGGTAAGACCCTCCAAAGCACCTAATATGGTCCTGTTTACGGGTCAAATAGGACTAAACTTATGTTAGACTGAATGACTTGAAATAGACCTGTTTTGACTTTTAAACTACGTACTTATGCTTGACTTGACTGTTTGAAATGGAACTGTTTTTGACATTGAAACTGTACTTACGCTAAACTGGATTGTTTGAAATAGAACTGTTTTGACATTTATCTGTGTATAAACAAAAATTATACTCATACTACACTGAATTGTTTGAATTAAATATTTTGAAATAGAAATGTTTTTCACAATTAAACTGTGTACTTAAGCTAAACTGAATTGTTTGAAATAGAATTGTTTATTTGCATAAACTGGATTTGGCATTAAATAACCTACAAAGGTTGATATGCCATAAAACCCTAACAAACATATATATGTATATATACGTATGTGTATTCATATACATATATATGGATACATATGTAAGGATAAATGTATATATATATATATATATATATATACACATATATATATATATATATATATATATATATATATATATTCAAACCACGTGTTCAAACCGCATCGACCTTCCTGCGGGAAAAGATTGCGCACTGGCCCCAGTTTTCAATAAATCTTTCACAGAATTCAAACGTAAACTCAAACCCATGCCAAAATTAGATGCAAAGACTCAGTTCACATTACAACTTTCAACTTTTGAACTTCAAATAAAATCCGTCAGTTACATGACCTGACAGCGTCTGCAGCAGAACATAGTCCCGTCATTAATGGTATGCTTCTCAGACCTCGTGCCCTGAAATCACTTGCATTGAGAAAATACAACCGAGAATGATGTGTGCTTCATTTAACCGCAATCCCTGCACAATAATCATCTCCTGCTATAGTCCCGTCAATGCCAGTGATGAAACGGACATTATTGCCTTCTACAACGAGCTGTCTTCCATGGTCTAATGCATTTCCAAACACAACAGTCTAATAATCAGAAGAGACATGAATGATCAAACAGTTAAAGAAGAAACTTACAAATTCTGTTAACACAACTCGTCAAACAGAAATATCTACCTGACTACTCACTCGAAGACAGACTAACATGCTTTAATACTAAATTCCAAAAAAAGGAGGGAAAATTATGGACCTACACCTTCCAAAATAATAGACAACATACTGATAAACAAGAAGTGGGTAAATAGCAGCCTGAGCTGTGAGGCGTACTCCTCTTTTGAAGGAGTATCTTCTTACAGGAAAGATATACCTGAGTCTTTTTTAGAAATTAGATACGAACAGTCAAAACTACAAGCTGCGACTGGTCCTCACTTACCAATTGAGATATTAAAATCAAATATACGGTAACTGTAAGAAACAAATTTGGTACTCTTCAGAAGATCCCTAAAACACACATTGCAAATGAAGAATACGAAAAATTCTTCAATGCCCACCTGAAAGCAGTAGCAGAATGTATACCAACCAAACCAAGAGCCAAGCATTGAGTCCCATGGGATACACTTGTAGTTAGGAAAAATTCTGACGAAGAACTCAGCCGCCGGTTGCTGTATCTCGTCTACTCTGGTTTTTGCCGAAATAAAATCATACAGCCTCCATTTGTTGAGCTGAAGGAACCATCACTATTCGCCATGTTGTGAATTCTTGATCCGAACAGCGGTGTTCTGGTCCCCTCAGAACGGCCAAATTGTGGGAGTTGATTAGGCTGGGTTCCACGCCGAAAGGAATCGCTATTTACGAAGAAAATAGTTCTTTTCGCAACCACAAGTACACAAAAAGAGACAAGCAACACTTTTGATTCCTGTATAATAAAACCCTTTTAAGGCTCCCGTCTTTATCTCGCCACAAAAGAAATTATACAAATGCGTAGAGTACAAAAAAGGTTACACGAGATTCACCCGTTCGGTCGGAAGTTTCAGAGAGAGAAAAAGGCGGAATGAGTCTGATCTATCCAGATGGTATTAGGGAGACAACTACGGATCTTTGTTACAGACACACTGACTTATAGGTTTGTTTTCTCGGCTTTGTTGACAAAATTATCTGGATTCGCAAAGATTCTATTTCCATCTCTTGGTTCTGATCGGACCAGCAAGATTCGGAGTCTGTCTGACCGCTCAAATGTCTGTCTTCTCTCTGGACTCTGCCGAAAAATGTCTGTCTCTGACCGCCGAAAATCTCTCTCTCTCTCTCTCTCTCTCTCCGCTGCTTCGGACTGGACTCCCTTTGGTCTCCTCTGCCGACTGCTTATATGGAGTAAGGCGGAGTATCGACAACTTTTGGCCCTTGCCCATGAATATGTAAATCGCTTGGACCACTATGCATTTTCTAATAATCTTTGAAACTCTGCCGGTGACTGCTTTTCAAGTGGTACTAAAAATGAATTTGGATTCCCTGCTGAGTTTTCCGCAGCCAGCAACCAATTGAGCCAGTCAAAACCTACTTATCTTGTCTTGGACCTTGGGTCTGGATTTCGTTCTCAGACCACCCAAAACCCCATTCACCATTTATCATGGGATTTAATCAACGAACTCATCCATCAACTACCCTGAACTATCACCTCACTTAACCAACAAATTCAACCCCTGAAACGTTATTCCAAAAGGAAAATAAAATACGAAATTCCTTTTTTTCAGTATGAAAAAAACTTATTTCTGGAATGACCCTTCTATCCATTTAATTAGTAAATTCATTCCAATCCCTTAGAACCATTAATTAACAAATCCACCTGGTGGGTGGGGGTTGGGTTCTCTCTCTCTCTCTCTCTGTCACAAAATGTGATAATGTTAAAATAAAAAAAACCAACAAATGCCAATATGCAGAAACCTAAGAAAGCACAAAAAGAACTAAACATACCAAAAAGAATAACAAAAATACATTGAAAGTCAGATCAATAAAATAAGAAACTCGGTAGAAGACAGACAATCACAAATCGCATGGCAGAGAGTAAATAAAGTAATCAAAACGAAGATCACCTCGAGAGCCAAAGTAAAGTTGCCAGCCAAGAACTAATACAGATGTGGAAAGAACATTTCAAAAATCACTGATAAACCTGTCGTAAAAATTATTAATAGCCAACTACACATCAAATTAGAATAGTTTGCTCAAGAAGAATGAACGTAGTGCTGACTAGAATAAAAACAGAAAAGCTGCAGAGCTCGACGAAATACCCCCGGAAAAATAAAAGACAAGGAAATTTGATAACTTACTACTTCGATTTTGCAACGCCGTATACGGTAAAGAGATGGACAAAAGGCTACATTCTCCCATTCCTTAAGATAGGTGACCTTGGAATCACCAAGAACTAGAGGCATAACTCTTACCGCTCTATAGCTGATAAGGTTTATAATGCTCTGCTTCTCAACTGTACCAAACCTGAAATTGAGAAAATACTTTAAAAAAATCCAAACGGTTTTCGGAGAAATCGATCCACAATGTCACAGATTCTAACAATCCGTTGAATTATCGAAGGAGTTCACACAAAACATCTCGACGCAACATTATTGTTTGCAAATTTCTCCAAGGCGTTTGATCCCATACACAGAGAGAAGATAGAGCAAATACTTCTAGCCAATGGTCTCCCCAAAGAAACTGTTACAGCTGTAATGCTGCTCTATAGAAACACGAAAGTCAAAATTCGCTCACCGAAGGGAGACACAGACTTCTTTGACATAGTTGCTGGAGTTCTGCAAGTAAATACATTATCACGATATTTTTAATAACCTGCCTTGCCAACGTACTTCGAACGTCGATAGATCTAATAAAAGAAAATAGCTTTACGCTAAAAAAGGCAAGAAGAAGACGCTATCCCACAGAAGCCATACCAGATGCAGACTATGCAGATGATATAGCACTTCTTGCAAATAAACCTACCCAAGCCGAATCCCTTCAACACAGCCTGGAGCAGGCAGCAGAAGGCATTAGCCTCCACGTGAATGCAAACAAAACGAACATGTTTTAAACAAGGAGCCATCTCCACTCTAAATGGTAGCCCTCTGAAATTATTAGACAAGTTCACGTACCTCGGCAACACTGTCTCATCTACTGAAAGTGATGTTAATATGTACCTAGCGAAGATGTAGATAGCTATTGATAGGCTATCGATTATATGGTCGTCTGATCTATCCGATAAAATAAAACGGGTTTTCTAAGCAGCGGTTGTGTCAGTATAACTATGAATTGACGCAGACACAATGCATTGAGAAAAAACCAGATGAGAACGGCACAAGAATGCTATGAGCTATATTGAACAAACGCTGGAAGCAACACCCTACAAAAATACACCTTTACCTGTACGACCACTTGCCGCCAGACATGCGGCACACTGCTGGAGAAACAACGACGAACTCATGAATAATGTTCTTCAATGGACCCCTATACATGAACGTGCTATTGTTGGCCGAGCAGAAAGAATTTATCTACATCAGCTCTGTGTGGATATAGGACGTAGTTTGAAAGACTTGCCAGGAGCAATAGATAGATAGATAGGGTGAGTCAGGGAAATCTATTCTAGTAACACGACTTGATGATGATAATGATGATAAATATGTACATAAATATCTACATATATATATATGCATATGCATAAATATATATGCATATACATATATATATATATGCATACATTTCCAATTATATATATATATATATATATATAACGAGAGAGAGACAGAGGTATATATGTATATATATGTGTATATATGCATGAATGGACATGAAAATTTAATTGTTTATATATATATATATGCATATGCATATATATATATATATATATGTGTACATATATATGTGCATATATGTTCATATATACGTATATATATATACGTATATATATATATATATATATATATACGTGTATGTATATATATGCATATATATATATATATATATATATATATATATACATATCTATACATGTTTTCATATACATCTAAATAGATGTCACATTAAGAAAGGAAATACAGGAATGAGGACGAGAAAATATTGATGAGTTTCAAGAAGTTTATTGACAGCCAGAAAGATAGCCCTTGTACTGTGAGTTCGTACATTGGAAGAAGACAGTTGCAAATGATAGAGCCGGAATTAGATATCTAATCTTGAAGTTTCGAGGACCTGCGGGTCTTGGAGAAATGAATAAATGATGAAAGAATGAACTCCTAAAGGGACACTGGCCCTAAAGTTGAATGTGCTCATCTCATGTTGTGATGGTCTGTTACTGCTGCTGGAATCGCCAAGAAGAGTCAATGAAGAAGAGAGTCGGTCTGTCTTGCTCGAAAAATATGGGAGGAAGAGAAAGCGAAAGAATGTTACATCGCCTTTTATATTGCCCGGGGAAGTCATCCGGGCAGAATGGCATGAATCATTCTCATTGGACGAAATATATGAATTCGAAACCTCAACGGTAAAATGATTCCCGCACTAAATAATAATTTGAAATTCTTTCTTTCTGCTACACTCTCTTTGGACTTACAACAAAAATATCTTTTACATATACATTTATACATATATTATATGACCGAAAGATATCTCTTCTAATCTATCGTACACACAAAATAATGATTGCAACAAGCGTCAACGAGAGCATTCACCGGGCGTTATCGGTGCAGAGACTTTCTTCAAAATGGAAAAAGGGGTTTCTGCGCATAGGATCAGCGCATAGCGAAATGTCGATGAAATTTGTCAAAAATAAAAAATTATTAAAAGTAATTTTTCGGACAATCCGTGACCGTCGCGGAAAAAAAAACCCAACTTGATCTGATCAGAAGAGAAAAACGATATAAAAGACAAATTTCTCGACAGCGGGGCCTGATCAAATGAAAGCAGACGGCAGTCCACAAACCAGAACTCCAACCGAGAGAGAGAGAGAGAGAGAGAGAAAGAGAGGCGAAACTTGAAACCTCGCATCACTCACATTGACTTTCCTCTTCTCTGCATTGAAGGAAGCGACTAACCCGTAAATCACCAAAAACCCCTCTCCTCTCCGCACACGTAACATCTGATTGACCGCGTGCGCGTAAGCCTAACAATCCTACCACTATTAAGCATAGGACACTTTTCTACTTTTTAATTCCATATCAACAAGTTTTTACAACCCCAGCTATGTAAACTTTTGACTTATTTCTTTTCAATACAATTGTTAAAATTTTTACTTGCCTTTGTGTTCTTTGTTTCTGCAATTGTGTTTATTTCTTTCCTTGCAACCATACACCGATATAACACATATATATTTTTATATTGTAATATGTATATATTTATATTGCTATATGTATAGGCTTGTAGTTATATCAATGCATAAAAACATATATATATATATAAGCATACAGAAAAAAATTATGTATATAAGAACATATATAACATATATATATATATATATCCAAAAGCATATAGTTAAATAGATGTACAAAGTTGGACGACAAATAATTTATGCAATTTATATTTTTGTTTCCGTTTTTATCTTGTTAAAAATGCACAAAATGATCAACCTAGTAATTTTATTAATTATCTACCAATGTGTCGAAATGCAAATACGTTAGTCACTATATACAACCTTTTGCCAACGACAGGGAATCCTTTATACGTGATACGACGGACGTCCAAACGGAAATTCATCAATTAAAACAAAAGCAATAGATTTAAACCACATTTTTCAACGCGGAAATATCCTCACTCGTTAACCAAAAACCAGAAAACGAAAGTCATCTTTACTTCTAGATCAGACACCCAAAAACTAAGACAAAAAGTGAGGTTGAATTGTATCTCCTTCCTTACAACATTCTACAACACTCTCCGACCTCTTATCCTGATAATCAAGAATCTTTGGGACATTTTGAGATTAAACCCCAACTTAAAAGATACTTTTTCAAGAACCAGGTATATATATATATATATATATATATAAATTTCATTAGACATAATAGATATTTTATGTCTAAATATTTTCTTCTGGATCCCTTCGAATTCCCGTATTACTTTTATCGTATTCGGGGGGAAAATATTTAGACATAAAATGTCTATCATGTTTAATGAAATCAACGAAGAAATGCTGCCAATATATATATATATATATATATATATATATATAAGCAATGCTTGAAATTATTCAACTGCGTGCAAACTATAAATTGTAATACGGGAAACAATTTAACTGAGTGCAAACAAATAAGCTCTAACTCGTTTAAAAGTGAAGTTACCTACACACTGTTCGCTCAAAAACCATGTATATATATATTGTGACGGGAATAGAAGATTAATCCCCGGACGAGCAACCATTTAAAAGCGTATGGGAACTGGTGCATTTAAATATTGTTATCACCAAACGGGGAGTTTATTTTTCGCACTTGTGAAGACGAGGCGGCCTGGCACGTGATCCCTCGTCGAATAAGTCCTAGTTCAGAGTCCTTTCCTGGGCATATAGGAACCGGCAGATTATGTTGGGGTTAATTTGGGGCTAGACTGACCGCCGCTGGCAAGGGGTTTCCAAGCTTCACGTTAACACACCCACCCACCAGGCCACTAGCTCTTCCTATCCCTAAGATAATGGAAGATATGAGCCTCTAGATTTTGATATAATAATATTAACTATTGTAGTCAACAATTCCGGTTTCACGTATAATATTTTTAAAGGAAAGAATAGGATAATTTAGGCGAGAGTAATATGAGGCGAACGAAGCTGAAAACAAACATGAAATTGACAACTTGACTGGCAGACAACACAATGAATAAATTTCAACACGTGGGGACATTAAAATATAACAAGGTTTTTTATATATACGCGGACACACATATTCACCGTGTCGGCTATATTATCAGCGGATAATACATAAATATAAATGTCTTTCTTCCCTTTTTTTCTTTCTTCTTTCTTTAAATTGAGAGAGAGAGAATACGTAATTGCAGTGCTTAGCTTTTTGACGGGTTCCTTCGGAGAGTATTTTCTCTTTTACGGGCAAGCAGAATTTTACATAGCTCGGCTTGAATGCGTCTGTCATCTTGTCCAAGAGTTTTCCGCTTCTTCATCCGGAGTCTTGGCCACAGTGTTTACACCTATCTGTTCATCGCGACCTCCGTTCCAAAACTGATTTTCTCTATCCCCATTTCCGCTGACGGAAGAAGGTACCACTTCCGCTTTAGGGTTCTGGCCAATCATTTAGCCTCTATCTTCTTTTCCCTGGTGGTTCGTTAGGACTACTATCTCTTTCACCCGGTCACAGAGTGCAAACATCTGTTGGCTTTCATTCTGACCTGGATTTGTTACTTCGGCCGCGAGGAATTGACCTAGATTCCCTTCTTCCTTCAACGGCCGAAGTTGACCCACATTCCTTATTCCTCTTTTAACGGTCAGTCCCTGGCGGCCTGTTAATTCAAACACGGAGGGGTAGTAGAAATTCCTTATTTCTCTCCTCTCAGTGGTAGACTATGTGACAATATATATATATATATATATATATATATGTGTGTGTGTGTGTGTGTGTGTGTGTGTGTTTTAACAGGATTTGGCTTTAACAACCATCAATGGTTGATATGACATTACTGGACGTCTGAAGTAGATCTGGTGGGAAAATGTTAAAGAAATTTCAAAACGCGACTGCTACATTCGAAAATGATCTTGTTTAAGAAAGGTTTGTTTATCTTCATATAAAAGAACTTTAAGAATTTGGAATTTTTGTTTGGTTTTCTTTGTGTAATATAGAGGTAATTTCAGTTAGGGGCGCGAATGTGTTTTACGTGGTAGAGAGATGGAACTAGGGTTAAATAGGTGATGAGTTAAACGTCTTGAAAGAGACGCTGTTGTCAGGTCAATGTAGGTGCTTATTTTATTGAAGAAGCATTCTCCTTGTATACTACGTTAGTCGTACTGTGGTGACTAGTTTATTGAGAGAAGTTATGACATTATCTTACGTCCTGTAAAGTTCTCTTTCGTAAATTCCCCTTCAACTTGTTCTTCCTTCAACTCTTTGAATAAATGCATACAACTCATTATTGTATTTGTCTTTTCAATGTTCATTCATCCTAAGATGACTTCAGTACTTTTGAAAAATATGGTGCTTTTTAAAAATTTATTTCATCTAGATGTAAAATGACTGATATGAAGACTTGAATAGGTAATCTCTAACGTAGGCAGAAGCGAAGTGTCCAAGTCATACTTAACACACCCACCCACCCACACATAAATATGTGTGTGTGTGTGTGAAGAAAAACACCATCATGACGCAATTTACTCCTCCAGAAATTTGGAAACAATACTAAGATTTCAGGGTGTTTGGCTGTTAATTTGAAGACAGTGCAGAGAATTCGAAAAGAAGTGGTTCAGTCCAATGTTGATTACGAAAGTTCACTTGCTCGTTCTGATAAGAAAAGATCTCACGAATTTGTTGGTGAGATGCAAGCCGTAATTGACAACGATACCTGCAAGTCAGATCTAAGTTGGGAGTGTCAAACTTTCTTATCAGACAGGTGGTGCATGAAGATATTCAATATTTCTCATATAAGATGAGAAAGGGACATTTTTTTATCACAAGGCATGAAGGACAGAGGAAATAACACCCGGTAAAGCTTTTAAACAGACTCAAGCATCCCCTATAATCAAACATGTTTTGGTTTTCTTCAATTAGAAAAATTTCTGTCAGAATCAGATGGTGAAATCTCAGAACAACCATTGCCTTGCTCAATCCCCACAAGATGTACCTATAGTGATGAAAAGCAAACACCCAATCCACATCATGGTGTTTGGTTTGGTCACTAGTCACTCAATTCATCTTTACCCATGACCTGACACAACACTACTTACTGGATTAGGTTGGATTGCCCAGAATCCAGAGGGTGGCTTTTGGAAGACGCTACGTCTAGCAACAAGACTCTGTCCCATACCACATAAGCAAGAGAACCCTGTCTTGAATGTCAGAAAATTTCTTCCACTGCATCATTCCGGTCAAAAGTCAAAATTGCTTCATTGTTATCAGCAATAATGTTTTAAAAGGAAGATTAAGGTTTTTAGTTGTTCTTTTTATAGGACTTAAAATAAAACGAGTTGATGTTCCCAGTATTGTCTGAGACAAAAAAAAAAAAACAACAAAAAAAACGGAAAAGTAACATTAACTTTGATACAGTGAGATCATATGGACGCAATGTGACCTGATTTTTTTCCCATAGTCAATAAATATTTAAAAGTTCTCTCATTCATTTTTAATTGTTTGCTGAAAAAACAAAAAACAAAAAAAAAAAAAAAAAAAAAAACTAACTCCACAAGTAAGGATGAATTAATAATTCAAATATTACTATTCTTCTGAAGAATATAAAAACATTTCAGAAATTTTATATTTGTCAGATTTTCAAAATATATTCATGAAAAAAAATCTCAAGACAGTTTACTTCTTTTTATTAGAATAACTGAGATCTAAAAAAAAGTGCCCAAGGTCATTGCCAGTTTCAGGATAAGAAAATGACTTTATTTGAATAACTAAACAGTTTAGATATAAAAGCTATCAATATACAATTGCTAATAAATTATACAAAGATAAAAGTTCCAAACTGGAAATGAATAACAAAATTTTATTTGCTACAATTTGATTTTTAAACATATGAATATGCAATAAGTTATTTCCGTGAAGATAGTCACAGTGTTATCACGTGTAAATGATTCGAAGTATAAATAATTCATGTTATAATTACCGGGCCATTGGCCTAATAAGGAGAGTGTTCGCCAATGGTCTGGGAGACCGGGGTTCAATCCCAGGTTGAGTCATACCAAAGACTCAAAAATAGTACTTGCCTTGCTTACCACTCAGCATTATAAGGTAAAGATCAAAGGTATAGTGGAGCAATCCAGGGAATGAAGTAGCGCCCTCCCCGACACTTCAGTGTAGTAGCTATTGAAAAGGGAGCCTTCGGGTCACCCTCGACTAAGGTCGCCAACTTTACTTATAATTGACAACTTATTGATATAAATGGTAGTTATTTTAATGATACAATTTTACTCATGCGCTTATACAGCTTAACTTATAGAGAAATAAAATCATTTGGTTATTTACAAAAACTATTTTTCCCTTTTCCCTTATTTTCGTTGTTGTCGTCGTCGTCATCGTTTGTAGTTATTTTTCATATTCCTATCAAATACAATATTTTTCAAACAGATTCGTTTGACCAACTGATAGGACGCTAACATGTACTACCACACCAGGTCAGAGTAATGGCAATAAAAGGGTACACTAGATTTTCCAGAGCTCCAGAACTGGAGCCTCACCGCCGGATGCAGATTAGTATTTCCCCCTTCTACAGAGGATGCAACCTGCATATTGTCCATAGGTTAAATCAGCAGATTTTTTAAATTAAATGTTTTTTTAAGGGGGTTTAATTTTGATCTTTAGTAGTTGTCATTTTGTAAATTGTCTCAGCAGAATACATGTCCATCCATTTTATATAATGACAACCTTGCTGAAAGTGTTTATTTTCTTTTTCGTTCTACTATCAATCTGGCAGATCCATTTATGAGGATAGGACGACCGCTTAAGTTGTTTTCTTCTTATAACACCAATATTTTTAATAAAAAAACGAAAAAAAAACAAAACAAACAAACCAAAAACAAAAACAAACACTAACTGATAAAACATATCATATGTTTCTTTTGAAGAAGCAAATGACTGGAATTATGTACACGTTAACTGTATTTTTTAAAAAGTTGGGTTTAAAATTTTATAATCTTTACAACTTGACCAGGAAATGTGGAATTATAAGAAAAACAACATTATGAACTTAATTTAGTGCTGTTGATTTTTATATTGAAGAATGTCACTGGCAGAATACTCTTGAGAGACTCCTTCTTCCTGCTTGTGGAGATTAGAAAAGGTTGAGCCGACTCAGATTCGGAAATTCCTATCCGAGAAAAAACGTTGTTTTTTTGTTTCTCTACGTTGCTTTTAAAAGTAAGGAATTGTGGATTGGAGTTGTTGAGGGAAGAATATGTTGAAAATGTATCAGCTAATGTTGTTGGAATTATTCTATTGTAATGGAAACATCTTCTTTCCAAGAAGATGTTCCCATTACAATAAAATAATTCCGGAAATTCATGAGTGACCCAGCGTTTTTTCGAAACACTTTATATCATTGCTACTTGATTCCGTTTTTTTGATTGGTCGCTAAAACAGCAGTTGATTTTAGAAACTTTAACTCTTTTTTATTTATTTTTATTTACCTGGTAATAAAGAGTTCTTAGTTGTACGCACGAGTCACATTTTGTTTTTTTATTTTTACCTTTTTTTTCCAAAGTGCTGTTTTATTTTCTGTGAAAGGATTCGTTTTTTTTTTATGATTAAAAATCAATCCTTTCATTATCTAAAATTAAAATTTTCACTGTGACTTTTACTTTTAGCAGTATTAGTTAAGCTGAAGTTTTCATAAACTGGTGCGTGCAGTTATTGGGCCATTTATTCGTTCTATTTTACTGTTTTTTTGTGAATGTCGAACTTTTTATCATGGCTGACAAAACTGTGTTAAAATTAACCAAGGCTTTAAACTTCCTAAAAAGGTTAAATACTCTTGATAGCAAGTTGTCAGGACAAACAGAGTTTTAGTAGATTTATAAATGAAATTAGTCTAATTATCTGTGATTTTGATTAAAGGGTCGAACAGGAACAGTATTAAAAAGAGAAAGAAGTAAATCCTGAAGTAATTGATCTGTTTCTGGACGAAAATATTTTAGTTAAGCAAAAAAATTTGGCGGGGAGTTGACGCTATAGAAGCAAGCTTATTATGTGAGAGCGAAGATTCATATCTATCTCGTAGTGATACTACACCTAGCAATAGTGTGGATTTGCCAGGGTCAGTAGTGCTACCCAAATTGAAATGTGTTGTATTTGCGAGTAATACAGTTGATAAGCTGGCGTTTAAGAAGTTCTTGGAGCAGTTTGAATATTTGGTTAGTAGTGTTAAGTCCAGCTCCTGTAAATTGCCAATTCTGATGAACTACCTCAGTAGTTACCCAGCTCAAGTTATCGAGCATCTTTCTGTATCGGATGAAAATTATTTCGTGGTCTTAGATCTTTTGAGAAGTGAGTTCTTTGACCTTTTGAGCTGAACGGGGAGTTTGATCTGGATGTTCTGCAAAGTGAAAGCCAACCTCTGGGAGCTGACATCCTCCTACGGTTTGGATTTTATGGCAAGGGAAACACCCGGATAGGAGCTGGTTAGTCATATAGTGTTTAATAAACTACCTGGCTTCTTCAAAAAGGAAATGATTTGGCTATCCGGGAGTCACTATTCAAGTATTAGTTTCCTTGTAGAATATTTTTCTCATGATATCAAGACTCTGGAATGCCCACGAAATAAGTCTATGGACAGGTCAATACCTACAGTATGTTGGGTCTATCCCCTCAGAAATGAAACTTGCTTACAAAATTTTAATACTAATTTTATTCCCTGCAACGAAGTTTCAAATGTAACTAGTGTGATTCAAATGCACACTTTCTATGTGCCTGAGGTTCCCAACCGTGGAAAACAAGTTAAATCAGTGCAAAGTAAAACAGTTGTGCTGTTTATGTGCCAGTCCTTGGCATTTGAGTGCTGACTGTAGGGAAAATAGGGGAGAGTTTAAGCCCAGCAAAACTGGTAAGAAGGGTGCCCACTTCTGTTCCCTGTGTCCGATAAGGACAAGGGATCTTCACCTAGTCTTTCGGTTTGTTCGGCTCATAGTTACAAGGAATTGCTATTTCCCCTTTTCAATGTCACAGTGTCGAAAAACGGACATAAATACATGTTGAATTACTTGTTAGATTTAGGCAGCCAACGATCATACCTGTCTGATGATGTGGCTAAAAGGCTAGGTATAAAAATTGACTCCTTAAAGGCCCTGCAGTTCAACATGAAGACGTTTTTAGGGAAAAATATGCGGTGTCTAAAGGAAGCCCCCATCAATACCGCTGTAGGTGATAGCTCTTTGCCGATTAAAGCGTTGTTCGACCGTAATATCAATTTAAATTTATCCATTTCTAGGCTGGATGATTTGACTAGAAATTTAAAGTCACCAGAGTTTAAGCTTGCTGCTGACTTTGATAAAACGGTCAATCGAGAAAATTAATGTAGAGGTCTCATTGGTATAGATGCCATTCAGTATATGGAGAAAACACCTTGAGCTTCTATGATTAATGGAAAATCTAGGAGTTTAAAAATTCCTTTTCCTTTCAGGATGGATCTTCCTATATTAACATCACTTGGGAGGAGAAAAAAGTGAATTTGGTCCCCTCTAACCATGCGATTTCTCTGAAGGTGTTGGATAGAGTGAGTAACTAGCTAAAAGGGGATCTTTAACCGATACACAGAGACTTTTCTGGAACAGGGAAGGGAGGGAATAATTGAGAGATTCAATGTTTCTCCGGAACAACATGGCAATTATATTTGGATCCCTCACTGCCCTGTGATTAAGGATCACGACCTGACCACCACTAAAATCAGGCCAGTATTCAATTGTTCATTGAAAGTTAGGAATGCTCCATCGCTGAACGAAGCTGTTTATCCTGGCATCAATCTTTTAAATGACGGTTCTGTTTATTTTTTTTTTTTGTTAGAGAGGGTGAAAATATTGTGTTTTCAATGCACAACACTTATTTTTGGATTTGTGGCTAGTCCATTCATTAAAATTTTTTAAAACCAATTCCACTTGGATAAGTACAAAGGAAATGAGTGTGCAGGGGAATTGAAAAACAAATTCTACGTAGACAGTTTGTTGGTTACCAGTGAGAATACACCAGAATTAGTGAATACTTATGAAAGTGCGGTAAGTATCATGGCTGAAAGCAGTTTCTGTTTAAGTTCTTGTACCTCAAATTATGCCCCGCAAAAAGATCAAATGACGCATAATGGTTCCTTTGTAGAACAAGACGGTAGTGAAGAAAAGAGTAAGACATACTCAGTGACACCTTGAAACTAAATCCAAGATTTCCTGAGCCTGAAGCCAACACAAAGCGCAAAATTTTGGCACAAACCTGAGCAGTATTTGATCCACTTTCCCTTTGCTTACCTATTACGATTAAGGGGATGTTACTCTTGCGCGATTAATGGAAGCAGAAGTTAGGATGGGATGATTCCATTTCGGAAGATCTGTGTACAGGGTGGAAAGTTTTATATCAAGAACTTGTACTGTTAAATGGCTTGAAATTTCCCAGACAGGTCTTCAGTGACTGTGGTCCTGCCAACCTCTACATTTTTTTGTGATGCTTCTAAAGCTGCGTATGGTTTTGCTGTCTATGTTGTACTGTGCAGTAGATCTGCCTTACTATTCTCTAAAGCTAAAGTTGTCCCTACTGCGGCAAAGTCCCTGCCTACGTTGGAGTTATTGCCAGTATATCTAGCGCTGAAGTGCCTGAAAAATGTTTGTGAGGTATTTTGCCGACTAGACATTAAGAATTTATATGCAGCGGTGGATACCCAAATCGTTTTAGCCTAATTGCTGTCTACCAAAGCAAATCGCAAAAATATCTTCGTTGTTAATCGACTAAAGGATATTGATTTGTTCAAGAAAGAAAGAAATTCTAAGTTGAATGTGTCTTTGAAATTTAAATATGTTCCTACAGATCTGAATCCTGCTGATCTTATTACATGGAGATTAACCTTGAAAAAGTTCAAATTGAATCTAAATTTTTGGATTAGAGAGACGCACCCGTAAATTGGCTTGTGAGCAAATTAAAATGTTTGTCTGCCACTGATAAAAGTGTTGTGCAGACAGAGGTGCATTGTAGCGCTGCAGATGAAAAAAATGAATGTGTTGTTAATCTCGAAAAATTTTCAAAACTCTCTAAAGTTTTGAGAATTGTTACTCTGATTATCAGGTTTGTTAGTTTCTGACACTGGGCACGTTGCAAAAGTCAAGTTGATAAAGTGGGCTCAGAGGCAACACTTTCGGCATGAAATCGAATTTTTGGAAAATTCGAGTGAAAGACAACCTCTGGAACTTGTTCAGAATTTTGTGATCAAAGTGGGATAGTTCAGTCAAGGGCCAGAATAGACAAGAAAATAGAATGCTCATCTGAGGTTAAATACCCAATGTTGCTGCCAAAATACAGTGCCCTTACTAAATTGATTGTTCAGGAATGTCATAACGATTACAAGCACCTGGGTATTGCAGCTACTGTGTATAAACTGAGATTGTCTAGATATTGGCTTCCCCACGTCAGACAGTCTATCAAACATAATATTCCTGGTTGTTTTGCATGGAGAAAATACAATCCATTGTCCTTTAGATACCCAAGACTGACCAACTTGCCCATGAAAAGAGTGAATTTGGTTGGACCTTTTTTACACACAGGTGTTGATTTCACAGGTCATTTGTGGATACAAACGAGGGAGCGGGGATATAAGAAGGTATACTTATTAGCGCTTACCTGTTTGAACGTCCGAGCTATTCATATAGAATTGCTGCAAGGCAGTTGAATTTAATGATCTGCTGACGCTGTTTTCAGATATACAAAATGCAATAAATTCTCGTCCTCTGACCTATAGGTATTGTTCTTACATGGGGATAGACATCATTGCCCGGCCAATTTTATCAGTCCATTCATTAAAGAGGGAATAATACTTAGGATGGCTGAGGATGAAAGTTCTACATTTCTGAATCCTCCCAATAATTCAGAAATTGTAAGTTCTTTTCAAGTAGGCGATCATATGCCACAGAGGTTTCATCGTCTTTTTTTATGACGAATATTTTTTGAGCCTGCGGGAACAGTGTAAAGACCTCTATTAATGTGATTTTGAAAATAAAATGAAAGTTGGTGACAGTGTTAATTAAAAATCCTGCAAAAAACCCGTTCGTATTGGCTTTTAGGTAGAGTTTTGAGCAACTTTGGAGATGATGGGAATGTAAGGTCTGTGAACTTAAAAAAAAAAGAGACGGGAATAACCATACCCATTCAATTAAACACCTTTACCCGATGGAATTATCCCTTACACACAACAGTCTAACTAGGAATGCAGAAGTTGACTGTTTGGCCACGTCTGACAATGAGGATTTTGATAGGCGCAAAAGTAAAAGGTCCTCCAAAAAAAGAAGCAAAAGAACCCAAATGACCCTTATATTTAGTATTAGCTTGCTGGAAATAAATTGAATATTTTTAGTATATTTGCTATTTTCTTTCTGTAATTAGTGATGGTGAAGATTTACCTCTCTATAAAAAAACCTTTTGGCATAAATTTTTGACAGTTAAATATTATTTTCCACCTCCCTTGTTTCCTACATATACATGATCATTTTGCCTCGGTGAATTGTGAAGGTGCAAAAAAAAAAAAAAAAAAAATTATCACTTTTTAATCTTTTTGTTGTATTGTTAACTTATTTTGAGAAATTGCGTATTTAAACATTAATTGGTTTGTGAAATTGTAATATGATTATGGGGTCAACATTGAATTAAATTGTCAAAAAATTGAGTGAGCTCTCTGAACCTAAATATGAACTGAAGTTGCAGAGTTGTTACCAATTTTAAGGACTCTGTGAATGGAATTATCAGGATATTTTCATTTTGTGGGTGAACAGAACTTTGCCTTATAGTTTTGTATGTATATGAAAGTTGAACAGATAAATATCCCTTTGTGTGTGACTACAGGAACAAATGAACTGATTTACACACGGCCCTAACCGTGTTGAGCATTTGAACACTTCGACTTGAAAAACATTTTTTTATCTGTGTAAAAGATCTTTTTTTTTTTCGCGATTACATGCCTCAATCTGGATGTTTTTAAGAGGCATAAAATTAATTTGTCACCCTGCAATGCCATCCTTTCATTTTTTTCCAAATATTGTTAACTGAACATCCTGTGACTAAGAGGATGTTTACAAATCGAAATTGATTGGGTCAACTTGTACTAGGTTTGGAACTGATATGGGACGTGAGGAATTCTTCGACATCCCCGCTTCTTGAGTGATGGGAGAATGTTGGAATTATTTTATTGTAATAGGAACATCTTCTTGGAAGGGACTTTTATGGTTGTCACCGCCGGAAGGAAATAACGGGATTTTTGGAACTGACACCGCCTGCTGAGAGAATTACTCTTTTCTGCTCAGGTCACGGCGCAGTCAAGACGTCAATTTTAATAGTCCTGTAAATTTTCGCAGGATGTGCTGGTTTTTAAACCTTGCTGTTAAGGGAAAATAGTGTATAGGGATTAAATCCATCAGAGAATTTTGTTGCTGTGCTACACCAGGAGAAATATGCTGTTGCCTATATCTGTGAATTTGTGCTGTCTCGACTTTGACCACGGGGTGTCCATCAGAACTACCATGCTGAGCTGTATTCTTCCTGGCGAAATATGCTGTTGCCTATATGTGTGAATTTGTGCTGTTTTGGCTCTGACCATGTGGTGTAAGATTTAATTTGCTATCCTATACAAGTGTTGAAAGAATTGCTTAATGAAACCCCATGTGTCTACATTATTCGCAGTATTCTTGATGGAAAAGGGAACAGGTTTTCCCTAGAGATGTTTTTCGCCTAAGAGACTCTTCCAAACCTTTTTTCCATTCATACCATCCCCCTTTTTAAAGTTGTAAGTTCTAGTACCTTTGTTTGTTGAAGACATATCAGTTTTTTGACTGGTCACTAAAATAGCAACTAATTATAGCGACTAGTGTTTTCTTTAAAACTTTGTAACTCCTTTTTATTTATTTTTATTTTCTTGGTGATAGATAGTTCTTTTGTCTTTTTATTTTTTATTTTTTTTCAACGCGCTGTTTTATTTTTCGGAAAGGATTTTTTTGTTTTTTCAAAAATTAATCCTTTTATGTGTTTGCTGTGTCTTTCTTGATAGCTGCTTCCGTATTGTTTTTCGTGGGTTGTTTGAGAGCGGTTGGTTGGGATATTTCCGGGTATTTTCCATATCATCCTCCAGATATTGTTTGTTCTAGTGGAGGAACCAAGTTGGGTGAAATAGTTTTGACAACTTTTCTTCTTGGCTTTTTTAAAAATGATTTTTCGCGTTTTTGTCCCGAGGAGTTTGAAAGCATTTAGGTTAATGTTAGTGGGTTCTTTATTAAATTTTCGTTTTAAATGAGTGTTCTGCTGTCATTGTTAAACCAGGGAATATTGTATTTGTTTGAGTCTGAGGTTTTTGTTATAGTTTCATTTGCCATTGAGATAAGGGTTTTTATTTGACCAAAGATAGGACCCTAACAGGTGCTACCACTCCAGGTCAGAGTGGACCTGGGATGGATGGCAATGAAGGGCTACTCCACATTCTCCAGATTTCCAGGATTAGTTGAGCTTCATCATCAGATTTTTTTGTGTCAAATCTAGGACACTTGTTTGGAGT
>OY757937.1:21735477-21832977 GCA_963585895.1 Sepioteuthis lessoniana | reverse complement strand
CTCACCCCTCATTCCCTGTGTAAACTGTGAATGTATAAAGTAATAAAAATACAAATAAACTTTTCCCTCAGTAAATGTGTTGCTTTGAAAGTCAGTAGCGTCCAGAATAACTCCTTAATAGCAAACTGAGATGGATACTTAATTTTTGAATAAATTTGTTTTCTTATAACCTGATTGTTCGAACTTAACAAGCTTCTCTCCACCTCCAGCTATAAGTCCTTGACAGTGATCTGTCATCCCCACTCAACAGAACCATCCACATCTGATTTGCATATCTGTTTCATGGTTATACATAGTAGGAATATTCTAAGTTACCTCACTTTGGATTTTTTTTAATCCCTTCAATAAAATCTTAAAATAATAAAATATTTTTCTTCTGTTCTTTAATGTTTTTTTTTTCTCTTTTAATCTGTCTTCTTCAGTTTCCTACTTTCCTCGCTTTTTCTCTTTTCCCTTTTGATATTTTCTCTTTATCCTCCCGTTTTTTCTCCTGATGTTTCAGTTTTCTAAATTTTTTGTCTTTTTATGTTTTTATTTTCTTTTAGTTTTCGTCTTAACTTATTTTCTTTTTTCTCCTTTTGTTATTATTTTTGTTATATTTTTCTTTTTCAAAATTATTAAAATTACTTCTCTTGCGTAAATTATCTCCCTTGATGTAACTTCATACATCAAAATACTTAGCAAAATTTTCCTTTCCTTTCTGTTTTCCTGCCTTTTACATAGCTTTCGTTCTTTCTTTCTTTAATATGTTTTTTAAAACCTCCCCCCACCTATTACAGAAATTATTTGGTATTTTCTTCCATTTTTGCTTTTATTTAAATAAAATACTGTTTCTTTCCATCAAATTTTTCTGATAATTTATTTTTTATTTCAATTTCTTTACTTGATCATCTTTTTTTCTAATTTTCTTCTTTTCCTTTCTTCTCTTCTGAGAAACTCATAACAATTTCCTTTTTTTGGGACAAAAATTCCAAAACTTTGGTTAAGAAAAAATCCTTTTACAAAAGTTTCTGCAATGTTTTCCTCATTTTCCTTTAGTGATACACAATTCCATTTGATCTCAGAGTTTTTTACAAGAATAAATACAGAATTATACATTTTTACATTGCCTGCTGTCAATTCTTCCTGCTTAGAAACTATTTTTTTCTATGTTTCATCATTATTCATTTAACATTGATAGAACGGCTCAGTTGGCACAATGGTAGCAAATTTGGGGTATTGCAGGTCAGTGTTGCAGTTGACATCATACTTTTAAAAATATTTGCGAGTCAGAATCGTAATGTTAGTGATTATACAATTTTACTCACCGAGTAGTCTTTTCATTTAAGCACTTGTAAAAGCTGTGATGTAAATTTCCTTCTTTATGTATCTATTAAATGTGTGCATATGCCTATAGATGTGTGTGTGTGTGTGTGTGCATAAATTTACACATATTCTGCTGAAAAAACTCCATTTTTGCTGTCAACAAAGCCTTCATGAGTTGATGACTGAAACTTCATCATCACAAATTCAGATAACTGCAAAAGTGCTTTACTGTATGACTGGATTTTGTTTAGTCTAGTTGGCTCCAGATACACAGATTGCATCTCTGCAGAGGAGTAAAACTCCCCTACTCCCAACAAATGTCCTAGATATGACACTAAACAATCTGATGGTGTCACTCAAGTAAAGCTGGTGTTTTGGGAAATGTAGAGTACCTTTCATTGCCATCAATCCCAAGTCCACTCTGACCTGAAGTGGTAGCATTTGATATGGATCAAATAGAACTGTGAGCAAACAAATGCCTTATATTAAATTGAATTGTTAGTTATAGAACTCTTTGACCATTTAACTGCTTGTAAAAAAAAATTACTGAATTGTTTGTGACACATTGCAATACTTTGAACTATTTAACTGCATGCAAATGAATGAGTAATGTTGAATAGAATTATTAGGGTTAAATTGCAATGCTTGAAACTCTTTAACCATGTGCCTAAATTGAATTATTGGTATTACATAGCAATACTTGGAACTATTTGACTATGTGCAAATGAATGAATAGTGTTGACCAGAAAAATTAGTGTTAAATAGCTATACTTGTGACTACTTTACTATCTGTAAAAAAATAATTAATATTGAATAGAATTATTTGTGTTAGATGTAATTATTGAAACCATTTAACTGTGTAGAAACACAAGCAATACTAGTGTGCAAACAAATTAGTTTTAACCCATTTAAAAATGAAGTTACCAACAAACTATTCCCTTACAAATCCTATATGTATATCCATTTAAATGTGTAAAAACAAATGACTGTTAAATTGTTGCTGTTACATAGCAATACTCGAAAGCTTTTAATTGTGTGCAAACAAATGATTAATAGTAAATAGAATTATTTGTGTTCGACAGAAATTTTTGAAACCATTTAACTGTGAGCAAAAAATAAAAATGAGTTCAGGCCCATTTGAAAATTTTATTTACAAAATGTGTTTACAAATGATATATTTAATACATAAGTATGAACAGGATTTGGCATTAAATAACCTATAATGGTTGATATGCCATAAAACCCAACCCAATCTAAAAAGTATGTACGAATAAGAATCAGCACTAAATAACCACCAAATGCCATTTAATCAAACAACCTAACCTATTTGTGCTGGATAGAAATACTTAAAACCATTTAACCGTAAGTAAAAATGAACTTAGGCTCCTTTAAAAATGTTATCAACAAATTATATTTACAAATCATATATATTTTATGTATGTGTAAAGAGGATTTGGCATAAAATAACCTACAGTGGTTGATATGCCATAAAAACCAAACCAAACCAAACCATTGACTTTGTTTTCAATCACAGATGAAAATGCAGCCTCATTATGAATTTCTTTTTCTATTCATGACTTTCGTGTCAATACTAGAAATAAAACATTAATTCATTGATGTGGGATTTGAATGACCAGATGACAATCTCAAAATGTTGTTCATAGTGATGGTGGATTTTTGTAGTAAGTTGAGACAATGTTCTGCTGTAGTTAGATTATGAATTTACATGAATTATTCTGCAACACTTTGTATACGGAAAAGAGTGCACTGATATGTCTGTCACTAAATGAGTCCACTACACAGAAATAATAGTTCACCCATCATTTTGAAGATAATTTTATGGTGATGCAGAAAAGTGGCGCGTGTGCACACACACACACACATACACACACACAAACACAGTGTAGTTAGGCAGCAGTCATTCATTTAAGCATGTTTCATAAAATAATAAAGACAAATTTTGTCTGTATAATTTATTTAAGATCCTTTCAAGTTTTCTAATAAGTGTCTTAGTTTCAGGTTGGAATTGGTTGATGAATTTCCCAAAATTGTCCCGAGTGCTTTCAGACCTTAAATGACTCCAGTTCTATTGCTTTTCATCTTAAGAACCATTCTATTCCTAGATCCAAATTTTGAAAAATTCTCCTTGAAAACACCACTATAATCGCTCATGAAATTGATAAGCTGCAACTACAAATCCTTGAATCCCTACATATAAAAACAAAAAAACTAAAATTAATAGAATTAATTTAAAAAAAAACAACAATGTTTTGAAATGCTTCTATTTTTTCCCCCCATATTCCTATAGTATTCTATTTCCATTGATAGTGTTCTCTTTTAAATTGCATTCCCTTTTTAAATACATCAGTTACCCTGTTTTATCCAACCCTGCATTCCCATATTTTCGTTATGGTAAAAACTTTCAAAACTCTTTTTAAAAAATACTAGCACATCTTACACAAGCAAGCAACCCCTGATGATGGCCTATAAAAGGTCTGAAAGTGCTCGGGACAATTTTGGGAAATTCTTCTACCAATTCCAACCTGAAACTTAGACATTTATCCGAAAACTTGAAAGGATCTTAAATGAATTATACAGACAAAATTTGTCCTTATTATTTAATGAAACACACACACACACACACATATATATATATATATATATATATATATATATATATATATATATATATATATATGTAGGCATAAAATGTCTATTATGTTTAATGAAATTTGCATTAACAAAGAAATGCTGTCTATATATATATATATATATATATATATATATATATATATATCTGTGTATATACACACATATATACGTATCAATGAATATATGTGTATATGTTTGTATGTATACTCATACACATATATATACACAGATTTATTTCTCTGTATATGTACGTGGTGATTTCAATAAGTTTCCAGACTTTTTTTGTACAGGAATTTAAAATTGTCGTAGACTCTTGAAAATTCACTATGTTATTGCTATCTATCTTATGTGATGACTGACCAATTTTTATGATTTCAGCTTCAAATGAACAGCTACAGCAGCAATTGGAATACACCCTACTAAAGCCTGATTCTCACAGCTGGTGAGTTTCAAAAATGCAATGAGGACACTTAGAAGAACGATATGCAATAAAATTCTGTTTTAAACTTGGAAAAAATGATGCCACAGAAACGTATGGAATGCTTCAGACTGCTTTTCAACCATCTTGCATGAATCGAGCATCAGTTTTTGAGTGGCATAAGAGATTCAAGGAAGGCAGGGAGTCTGTGAAGGTGTGGGAGGAGTAAGGAAGTCAGAACACCAGAGTTGATTTTCCAAAGGGTTAGGGTTACTATGTTGAGGTTTGAAGGGAGTTCAGCAAGAGATTCCGTCGGAAGAAGCCAGCACTCTTCAAATTGGGTCAGTGGCATTTCTACCAGGACAATGCACCAGTCCACATCTCCATTCTTGTCACAGACTATTTGACCAAGATGGGCATCAAGACACTCCCTCAGCCTCCCTTTAGTCCAGACCTTGCTCCCTGTGACTTTTGGTTATTCCCTAAGCTCAGAGGCTGTCGTTATGAGACAATTGAGGAGATGAAAGAGGCTGTGACCAAGGTCATTGATACGCTCACACAAGAGGACTTCCATGGGGCCTTCGAGAAGTTGTTGGAACGGTATAACAAGTGCATTGCAGCCGGAGGAGATTACTTCGAAGGGGACTAGAGTTTTATGCATGTACTATCAATAAAAGTGCCCATACGAAAAAAGTCTGGGAACTTATTTAATGATCCTCGTATATGCACACACACACAAACATACACATGTGCGTGTCTGTGTTCAGATTTTCAGTTCATAGAATTAAGAGTTAAATTTTTTGCCGATAAACAAAACCAAATACATTGATATCAAAGGAATAGAAATAGTTACAAATGTGCCAAGGGTATTTTTCAACACATGTCCACAAATTTTAAGAAATTAAGAAAATCATTTCCTACAAATAAATGGATTTTGGCAATTTGTATGAAAATATATTGAATTAGAATCAGTTTTAATCACATACATATAGATTTAATTTAGTTTAGTTGGTTGGTTTCGGTTGCTAAATGTGTAAAATGCTCTTATATTTGCATCTCAGACATGGGATGTGAGTTTGAATTCAAATGGAGGTTTCATATCAGTTATTATATGTGGTTTCCTGTCCCATTGCAAAATGTAAAAATAGCCAGAACGTTGCTATAAAAAAGCAACAATAAGACAAAAGATAAACTAATTAAAAATTTGAAATAAAAATGGCTTCTTGAATTCTGAAATTATCTAAACGGGGAGATTCTCTTTTAAATTTGCAGTAAGAAAAAGTAAGGAAGGTTACTCTAAATGTTTATGTATAAGTTATTTCCCTGGAAAATTTTTTTTCACATTTGTCGTGTGCTTACATATAGACATGCATGTCTTTGCATGCGTGTGTAATATTTATGTAGTTCGGTTCATTGAGTTAAAATACATCTTTCAAACAGCTTCTTAATACGTTCCTCCAAGAACTGAATCCCCCCATCCTCCAGAAACCACACAAAGAACTGTTCCAGATGCATTTTGGAATTTTTCATGGAGTTAATTGTTCTAATTGATTGATTAACTGATTAATTTTAACGCCAATTTTTTTTCTGCACACGGTCAAATACAAATAATTTGCAAACAGATTTATTTGACCCATAGATGAGACCATAATAGGTATTACTACTTCTTTTTTTTTTGGAGCACATTCTTTTTTTATTGGTGGGTCTTGCTAAGACCACTGAAAGAGAAGGGCTGTTCGATTGTGATATTACGTCATAAAAGTAGTCCATGATGTTCGTGGTGCAGGCAGTAATCATAATGTAATGTCTATTATGAATGATTGTTAACTAAAAAATGATTTTTGAAAACTTTTTAAAACTACATTTAAAAAAGAAAAAAAACAGGGCAGGATTTTATGCAGAATTTTATTTAATATTCATTGTAAAAAAATGAACGAGAAAAAAATATTTGTTTCTGAATACTGCGTTAGAGTAAATAAACTTAACTTCATATTATGTTTCATTAAGTTTTAAAGACTCAACTTTGTTCATTATTTTAATTGTATCAAATTTGAAAACAATTTTTGAAAAATTGCCCTCAGCATTATTCTAATTTCCACGTTTTTATTTAAATTTTGATAATTATTCTGTAAAATTACTGTATTATTAAGTATTTATGTTGCATTGGCATAATGGTTAGAGTGTTTGCCAATGGCCCGGGGTTCAATCCCAAGTTGAGTCATACCAAAGAATCAAAAAATGGTACTTGATGCCTCTTTGCTTAACACTTAGCATTATAAGTTGTGGATCAAGGGTAAAGTGGTGCAATACAGCGAAAGGAATAGCACCCTCTCCAACATCTTGGTGTAGTTGCTATTGAAATGGGAGCCTTCGGGTCAACTTTGACTACAGTCACCAACTTTACTTTTTTTACTTTACGTAACAATTATTTAGTGATTATTACTTGAATACAGCAACAACTGAATTATGACTTTAGAAACAAAAAAAAAAAAGATTAAATAAACAGACAAACAAATTACAAGTAAAAAAAAATGGTATTAATTAGAAACAAATAAATTAATAACAAATAATAAAGAGATTTAAGAATCAAACAGTTCAAGAAAAATATGTTACTGATAGAAAATTTAGCTGAATGCTTGAAGTTTTCTTTTTTCCTAATATATACAACTTGTAACATAATCATTTTTGCTAGAACAAAGATTATTCACATGAGCATTTGCTGAGCTCCAAATAAACATTTTTTCTATTTTGTTTTGACTGTGACTTATGTCATAAGTGTTAGCATTAAAAAGAATCTCATAATCTGTGAAAACATTTAATGTTATGTGCATAGCTAAATTTTTTGATTTACTTTATGAAGAAAAGAATAATCTTTTATTAGTTGACCAATGACTACATAATTATGTAGACCAAAATTTTTGAAATCAATTTTAATATATTCTTGGTAAGCTCAATTTTTAAACTGATAGCATCCTGATTTTTTTTTCATACTCAAACACTTGCTGTGTGAGATGTTATGCTATCCTCACAAAGTTACTGGTACTGACCAAAACTTGTCTCAAGGTGATCAGGTTGAAATTTGCTAGGTAATATGTATGGCATTTTTAATTCTTCTATGCCATACTTGGTCAGTACTAGAAATGCATAGATTGGATGATGCAAGACAGTGAAGGTTTCTTTTGTTTATTTACTATTTCTTCCAGAGCATTATTCCAAGATTCTAACCAATCACAGAATTCAGAGACAAATGTAAAATTTTCTCCATTTACAGTGGATTACAGTATTTATTCCTAAACCGACAGCCTTTATATGTTGTTTTAACATTCAATGTTGTCCACCAAATATAAAATATGTTTATATATTCTGAAACTTCCACAAAATTAGTCAAACATTTCTATTTTTCTGTTGTAAATAATCCCTGAATTGTACTCTCATTTAAAATTTGCAGAACTAAATTAGCATTTTGCCTTTCAAGATTGGTTGGATTTGGTTTGGTTTCTTTGTTTAATGGCATATCAACCTTTGTAGATTATTTAATACCAAAGCCATCCTTCTAGAAGAACAGTAGTGGTATTATTCAACTCATAGCTGGGAGGATAAGGGGGTTCATATCTCTCCCAAGGATATTTGCCAGAAAGTGAACATAATAGCATGACTGGAGTTTGAACTCACTTACTATGATTCTGCAGTTTATTGCTTTGAGCATTACACCACGAGGACACCCCAAGATTGTTTGGAGAAAGTGTTTTTGAGATCAATTTATAATAATATTTCAAAACTGATTGAGATTCCAAGGTATGAAGTTTCTGTTAAGTACAAAATGGGGCACTGTGGATACTATCTAATTCATAATTTCCATTATGATAAAATTTTGGGAACAGAATACATTTACTTGCATCTTTTTGATCAAGCCAACTATTTCTAATACATTTTAACATATGGACTGAATCTAATAGGAAGAAAGGAGGTCTAGACTTCATAACTGAATGTGAATATACAATTGAAAACTTTGGAGGATAACTAGAAAAAGATATAGCTTTCTTATCTATAGAATTATTATGTTATGATTGTTAATACTTAAAAGTCGATTTCCTCTACAGCCAAGTAAGCCCAGGCTGAAGAATATGCTGACTGCATCTCAGCAGTAAGATAAGACTCCCCCCTCTCCAATGAGTGTACTGGATATGACACTAAACCACCTGATGGTGAGGCTTCACTCCTGGAGCTTTGGGGAATGTGGAGTACCCCTACATTGCTATAAATTCCCAGTGGATTCTGACCCTGAGTGATAGTATCTTTTAGGGTACCATCTATGGGTTAAATAGAACCGTTTAACTATTTGACTATCAACAAACAAATGACTGATGTTTAATTAAAGTGTTTGTGTTTCATAGTAATACTTGAAACCATCTGAGTGTAAATGAAGGAAAAATGATGGATAGAACAATGTTAAATAGTAACACTAGAAACCATTTAACTGTGTGTAAACAAATGATTAATATTAAACAGGATTTAGCTTTAGATAACCTACAAGGGTTGATATGCTATAAAAACCAACCAACCAACTTACTAACCTATCTCTTCTATATTAATTATTACATGTTTAACTATATCAAATAAATTCTAAGTTTGATGACATTTAGTTGGCATAACTTCCTTATATTGTTAGGGTACACTTCTAAGTATAAGAACAAAAGTACTGCAACCCCATTGCTAATGTCAGATAAGACAACAATATTACCACCCTTCTTATCAAAATAAGGTTTCAGAGGAATTTTATCAACAAGTAAAGATACAGTGATGACTTTCTATACTAATAACTTGAATTCGTTTTTAATATACAAAAGAAAATTGTTATGATGTTGCTCAACCAAAGGATTCATATATGTTGATAAGGTTTGCCTTTTAATGGTTGGTATCTCTTAACAATCTGTACCCTTTAGAGGAACAGTTATACAACAATGAAGAAAATATCATTTTTGTTGAATAATCAAACTTATTATATATAAATTTGATTGAATTAAAATGTTTGCTTGATTCTTCTCGCATAAATAGCAGAAATGGCATTACCAATATAGAAATTCCATTTTGAGGTTTGGTTTGCTTCTCCATCAATTTTCTTCATGTTTTCCATCAGAATTTCAAGAGTATTTTGATCAGTTACATGTTTAGGAATCTTTTAGTCTCCTATTGTATTCATTTTCACATCTCTACAAAATATATGTGACGCAAAATCAGATTCAATTACAAGAAACAGATTGATTTTTGGATCTAGGGATTTGTGATGCTGCATATAATAAATGTCTCTTGCTGCTAAACACCACTTCAGTAATTTCTATCAAGAAAATTCAATATCCCTTCTAGATCATCAACATTATGGAAATTTTTGTTATATTTTTGCAAAGTCAACAGAAATATTTTGATTTAAAGCCCTTTAAAGGCAGAATTCTCCTGTCAAGATTTCCAAGAACCTAGTGACTCTTGAAAGGTGGACAATGAAGATAAATATGAGGGATAATTTGGTAGAATTCTATGGATAAGAAGATTTATTTTCTGAAGTCTAACTGCAATTATGGGTCCTGTTTTTTGTTAGAGGCAGATGATACTCTCTTTATATCTTCAGTTTGAAAATGTAGTTCACATATCTAAAGAGATTTTTAAAACCAAATCTTGTTTAAAGTCTTGTAAAAATCTAAGAAAAGATAATAAACAAAAATGAAACATTTTCCTTACAATTCAAGAAAAAATGAAGAGAGTGTTTTGTTATTTTTAAGGAACATAATTCAATTTATTGATTTGATGAAACAATGTAAAAATAACAAGAGAATTTTTAATGGTTATACATTTTTGAAATAAAAAATGATAAATAAAAAACACTTTTTTACATGTAATATAATTTTGATACATTGTTAGAATAATTAGAATTATTTTAATGCCTATAAAAAGTATCCCTTTATGAATTTATATCCAAAATTTCTTTAAAATCTATTTAAAAAAAATGAGTTTTTTAGCTTTTATCAATCAGAACTTAATATTTTATAAATTACAAGGATATGAAATTAACTTAATCATTAAAGTTTCAATTAATTTTACTTCTTTTTTAATACAAAAATCCTCACTGTTAAATTTAGGGGTAAAATCAATTCTTCTGATTGCATGTGTGCATATATTAGATAATGTTTTATATGTTGCAAAAGAAAACATATGGACTTTAGTTTTCCTAAATGCCAAAAAGACTCAAAATGTTTTCTCCCTCCACAGAGCTGGTCTTTTGATGATATCAGTTTTACTCATCTCTAGGGGAGTCAGTGTATTCTAAGATGCAATGGTGAATGAGTGAGACTTACATCAAGCCGTAGTAATCTTAGCCTGGTCATCAAACGTAACTCCACTGGTCACCCACACAAACTTGCCATGCTACACAGAGGGCAATATTCAACAGAAATAACAATTGGGAGGTTTTGAGCCTAATTGAAAGTTTGTATGCTCTGAGTTGGTGATCCCTCCACAATAAATATTGATCTGAATGAGTCCTAAAGCTCAGATTTGAAGAGTTAGTGTATTGCTGCTAGTCATATATCAATTTGACAGGTTTTGACAGATCTTCCAATTTAACCCTATTTACAGCCTCAGCTTCTTTGAATCTGTTGTTTGTCCAATGAGGGTAGAAGTAAACTTGACTTTAAGAATGAAATGAACAGAAGAATTTTGATAAAACAAGAAATTACAGGAACACTGAAATACTGGAAACAAATAATAACTATGACTTTTGCTTAAATGCATTATTGTGGAGAGTTCTTATTTTGCAATTATTTTGATGTCAGAAGCAAACTTTCTGTAACAGTTTTTTTAGTGTAAAGGTACTAGTTGGAAAATGGAAATTACACTCTTGAATTTTTTTCTTTTTCTTTTTTTTTGGCAGTACAGGTTGCTTATTCTCCTGAATAACTTGAGATCTAGTTGTTAGCTAAGTTCTTTTTATCAAATGTGTTTTTCTCTTCTCCCCTTCTGACTCACTTCAAGTTTTTTTTTATTTACCTTCTTCTTATTCTAAGTTGTTGCTGAAGTTAAATTTTGTTTTTTCTAATTTAATCCATTAATTCTATTCATTAATTCCTATCCCTAAGGAGTCAGGTGGTGGTTTCGTTAACTGTGGAATTTTTGAACTAGGGTCTGGTGTCAGTTAATTCTGACGGTCTATTTTTAGAATTCATAAGATGAGTTTTTTTTTTTTACTGATAGGATATTTTTAGAAAAAAGATCTAGTTAAAACTAATTTACTTAAAATCATTACAAATGAATGTAGATTTAGTTACTGTTAATGGTACCTAATTTCGACAGTCGTTCATGATCTTTGAGTTTCATATTATTGTAAATCATCTTCTTTTCACTGACCCCCACAATTTATATAAGAAAAGGAAGATAATTTTCATTTAAGAAGCAAATTGGACATAGAAGTTTTTAATTGAATCCTTGTCTACACACAATGTATACTCCATCCCAGTTAGGGTAGGGGGCTTAAAATATGCTGACTCTGATCCCCTGTACAAGTGTGAGAATCCTCTTGTCAAAAAGGGGTATACTGGGTATAACACTAAAATGTATCTGATGGTGAGGCTCCACTTCTGAAACTCCAGGTGTGTAGAGTACCTCTTCATTGCCATTACTTCCAGGTCCACTCTGACTTTGAGAGGTAGTACTTTTTAGAGTCTCATCTATGAGTCAAATAGATCTGTTTAAATATTTAGACAGTATAAAAAAATAAAAACAAAAACAAAAGTGAAAAAAAACCCTCTTTGAAAACTACACTATAAATGCAAATGTGAGCTACAATGAACAGGATTCCCTAACCTCGATGCATAAAATAACCCTAAACAGGTTGACATATTAAAATCAATCAATCAATCAACAATGTATACTCAATCAGAATCTTTCCCCCATTATTGGTGTGGTGTTTCAAATATTGCTTTTACATACACAATCCTGACTGACATATGATTGGTCTTTTTAAATATTTTTTGTTTCATTAATCAGATTCCAAATTGAAAATATTGATTATTTCATGTTCGAAGAATTTTATCTTCTATTTTTTATCAAGAATTTTAATTTAAAAAAAATGATGAAAGATAATTTGATGGGGAGTGTACAGTTCAATTTTTAATTTTTTTTTTTTTATGTATATGCAGAGGCATTTTTATTTATAGAACTGATTCCTTCAAAATTTACAAAGCAGCAATCCAAATGAGTGAAAAACATATACAAGAAAATGAAGATAAAAACTCCAATGAAAACAATAACTGACTACTACTACTACAACAACTACTACTACTACTATTTGGAATTAGCTATAACAATATGACAATGTTTTTCTTTTGCAATTCATGTATAAATCAAAGAAAAATCCAACTAGTGGCTAGCATGATCGCTGAATAAGGACTCTTCAAGTCTTGATATTTTCTTGACAATTTCAGTATTATTATTATTTTTTTTGCTTGGTAGTTAAAGATTAGTTGAGAATGAATGTATGGATATATGTAAATTAGTGATATTGTTACATGTGATAGGTAACTGATCATAAAGTCAATATTTTTAAGAACACTACATTAATTCATAATAAAAGTGACTGGGTTACTTTGATATTTGATGAAATTGATTGAAAAATATATTTCTTGAGTCAATTCCAATTAATCTGTCTCATCCTTTCCACATTCCATGTGAACAGTGAGATCTTTTCAATCTTCTGTAATACCTAATTCGTTTAAAGAAAACAATAAATTTAATCGAATTTTAAATTTAATCAGTAACTTTTTATTACACATTTTAAGTACTGATGAAACGAGATAGAACTATTTCTTAATATTTCTTCTCTTTCTCTCAAGATTGGCGTAATGGCTAAAGTGATGGTCTGTGATTACAAAGGTAATCGAGTTTGAGTTCCAATCGTATTATATTAGGCTCACTTTCAGACACACGCCCTTGGGAAAGGCATGAATCCCCTTATCCCCCATCATCTATGGATTAAATAGTATCATTGCCGTTCTTCCACAAAGTTCGCTACGGAGATTGATATCCCATTAAACAAAGAAACTAAACCAATTCTCTCAATATATATAATGAAGATTATTTATATGTCTATAATTAAATCACCACCCACCTCAAAATTCCCTTAGTTATTTTCGTCACATTCTGCTTGATTTGGAATTATTTAACCCTTCAATTATAAAGAAAATCCTTTTATGATATACTGTTTACGTACCAATAACATGAAATTATATGTTACAACCACATTAGCAGTTTACTATGTGAACGGGAAGGTTAATTTGCACATTAATCTTAAAAATCTAATTTTAATGAATATTCGCTTGGTAATATTGATTTCTAATTGTTTGCTTTTATTTCAATGAATATGAGAAAAAATCTCATCGATAAATCTTAAAAGAAATCCATTAGCCAAAAGAAATAACAGTCATTTTATTCTTTACAGTCTAATTCAGTTAGATAGATTAGCGTTGTACACAGAAATCTTTTCTGATTTACCAATAGATTTCAAACCCACTCAGTAAGGAAATGTATAGATATATAAACTAATGAAAACATCAGGAGCATACATGAACGGCTTTTTAATATAAAATACCTGAACGATTTTTAAATACAATTTTTTTAAAGTTCGAAAAGACATGTTTTCGTCTTTTACAGCCCTGAAAAAAAGAGTTAAAAGGTGCAGCTAATAAGAGCAGCAAATAAAAAAAATATTGAACGAAGGCCAGAGACAAATACATAAATCGAAACATACAGTAAGGCAAATAGTCTGCTCTGTTTCTTGCTTTTCTTTTCTTGGCCTCACAAAGGTTAAGACTGTTATTTTTTTATTCTTCTGAGAACTTTAGGCAGCTGGTTCTCAGGTTCCACTTTTTCGTTGACAATGCAGGCTCCTTCCACAAATATATATCGACAACTCACAAAATTTCTTTCCTTTTTTCTTACAAACAATTGCTTAAATATTTCCCAAGTTTTTCTTAGGAAATAAAGTCGTGTACCTTATTTTGGAACTGGTACAAATATATGTTATTCCGAACATATATTAAACGTGCAAATAGGCTGGTATAAACTTTCTGCTGTGTAGTTCCTTTTAATATCAAACTGGTAATTCTTTTTTTTTTTACTTCATATTCTCCTCCGGAGGACGTGACCACACTCACGTGGTGAAAACATTTGATTTTTGATATGCAAGAATTTAGAACTCTTCAAAATTCTTCTCACAACATTAAAAGGAAAAGATAAGGGAATGATTTTACTTTCTCTAGTTCCAAGTTGTACAAAACTAGATCAATTCCTTTTGCACAAATTTGACGCCGTGTAACATTCGGCGGAGAGAAAGAATTTCCTTAACTGTTTCAAACAAAAACTTTTTCTCTTCTGAAGGAAAACCGCCCAATCTACAAAAATCATAAGACAGTCTCGTTCTCGAAAAATGGTTGAGAAATCAAATTTCTGCCAAACCCCGTTTGCCACGACAAGAAAATTCGAAAACACAGTGGTTAGCAGGAAAACTGATTTTTTTTACAGGAACAATGGATTCGTATTTTCCACAAAAAGGCATCGCTATTTATAAAACATAGAAATAAAATATTGATCAACCTTCAACACACATTTAATATTATAAATTTTTAAATACGTTCAGTTGAAAAAAGATAACATTAACCCGATGTTGTCTTATAACAAAATTAATAAAACGCGTCACTGCACAGGCAGGCCCCGCGCATCCTTCCGATTGAAATGTAAAAAAAAATTCACAATTAAAAAAATTCCTTTTTTCAACGAATCATGAACTTTCCCACCAAAATTTTTCGGAGCCGATTCAATCACAAACATTGCTATAAAATGGTCTACAAAAGTTCACAAAAGCAGTCGGCATCAGGGATTGCACACTTCAGCCGGCCGGCTGTGGCCTGAGGGCACCGATCTGGTCGGGTGTGTCTTGTCTTTGGCGGTGGCTGCTTTTTTATATTGTTAGTTTTCCTAATTTAATGTGATATTTTGATATATTAAAATTTAAATTCTTGTTACCGGCGAAGGGCGGCTATTTTCGCTGGTATATATAAGGTTTAGATCTAAATCCAATGGCATGAGAGAGAGAGAGAGAGAGAGAGAGAGAGAGAGAGAGAGAGAGAGAGAATCATTCTGTTCTTGTTTATTTATATGTCAGACTGTTTATAGTTACGCATGTACTTATCAGTAGTGGTGTGAAAATATTGACTTATAAGAGCCAACCTCGTAACTTAGCTAGCTGGGCATTTTTGAATACTCATTTTCAAAGCAAGTAGACAGACTTCTCCACTTAGAAAATGGCCACAACACAATCTTCTTACGTATGTAACACTTACGTAGCATACACCTCAAGTAAAACTCAACGAAGTCTACATAGACAGGAAAATTGTGTGGTGTCAATCATTCACTGAAAGGCCTGCCAACCTTCAAAAGCTACAACGCATGTTTTTTTTAGAAATTAGAAAAACTAACGATATAAAAAGCAGATAAAAAAATTACTTTTATTTTTATTTAATTTAATTGATTTCTCTATAAAATTATACATAGGATTAATTTATATGTGAGTAAATATTTAAAAAATGTTAATATAAGGTAACGTAAAAAGATAATTATTAAAATAAAAATTATCTAATATTATTTAAGATTGAATTATGTCAACTTATTTGAAATAGAGAATAGAATAGCTTGGGCATTAGCTCTTCCGATCGCTCCCGACATTCATAGCAAAATTTTCCAAATGTCAGTGTAAATCAATGTCTCATTCCATATTTACAAGCTCCAAGTATTTATCTAGTTTTTCGATTTCTTTTACTTTAATTTCAGCTAATTAGCAAGCTCTTTTCTTTTTATTAACTAAAACTAGATCTTTTAGTAATATAAAAGGAAAACAAGAGACGTTGTAGATAAATCTTAAGCTAGAAAGCCTTCTTTTATTTGAGTGTGTGCACCCTATTCCCCCAGTCTCTTTTTCAGACTTTAGGGACCGTTCTAAGGGTTCTAACTACAATTGATATCACTGTCACCTTTATTTTCCATAGCTTTTTCAGCTCTTAAGCAAGATCATAGTATCTGTCTACATTTATGATTTCTCTTATTTTTATCCAATGGTCCGTTGGAACGGCAAAAGTCATTTGATGAGAAATTGTTTATCTTGTTAATTTTGGGGTTCGTTTTTTTTTTTATCTCAAAATCCATGAGAATCGTATGCGTCTTATTCTCAAGGATAGATTCTGTTTTGTGCATATACCATTTCTCAGTCTGTCCAAAGTTTAGTGTCTTGCACAATTCCGAGTGGATCATCTTTCTTATTTATGGTTGATCTTTCAATCATTTTGAACCAGTTTGTGATATTCGCTTATAATGTGATTATCTCTTTCAACTCAATCACCACGTAACATATATTTTTTTGCTTTTATATAATTAGTTATTGTAGCCTTATTTTGCGCTATTATTTTCGTCCATGTAAATATTTTTAGACCAGATAAAACTGATGATTTTTCATTGGATTCCGATAACAAGTCACTCCTCAGTGTAAATCCTGGCCGATTTTTAGTAATGTTGCCGTCTCGATGATTTCGATTCTTCTCTAATCTACAGTCCATCGAATTTCTTTTTCAGGTTCCTGCATATTGTTCCAAGTTATTGTTATTATCGTTAAAAAGCAACGGGTTCATTTACCTATGGATCAACTGAGACTCTGTGAACTTTGCCTAATATTGAAGTATCATTCTTTAGCTTTTCTCCCAAGGACTATTATGCTGTATGTGTGCCTTCAGTATACATGAATTGACATTGCATTTGATATATGAATAGACATTGCATTTGATACCAATATTTCATTTATATGTTGGGATTTATCCAACTTCTCACCAAGTTAGATTTGACATGAAGTCATTTTATAGTGGGCGGTGGGACACGCATGGATCGAGATTTGTGTTTGGCCGTCACAAAACATGCTTGGTCCTCTCGGTATTCTTCTTTAAGGATAGCTCCGTCGCTAAACAATAAACACAGTCCTAATAAGCAGGTAGTGCATGAGGGGATGCTCCACACTCGAGACCAGGCGATCAACGCGAATGTCAAGTGAGCTCATACGAAGGTATTTCTCATTCATGTGTATATTCATACAAAAATTCCTAATGGTTCTCAGAAGATTGAATAACAGGAAATATTTTCAAATTTCCAGAACTTTCCCTAGTAGGATGTATATTCACAGCTACACATTGCACACAGACATGAATCATTCTTGCATGCCACGCACAAAATTCACACGGCACTTCTGCTGGGGAACAACCTATGTCCTATGTGACACCATATACGGGCTTAGCTCTGTGCGAATAGATGTATATACGTGTGTAGTGCTGTGAGTTGACCATGGATATGTGTATACGTATGTGTGTGTCCATATAGGGTCCGAGACGTATTTGCATGGGAACCACTAATAATTCCCTGCTAGAATAAAACGCAGATGTCAGATAAAAATGGATGAACGACATAAAAAATATTTACCATCACATCTATAAGCGTCAAGGAGACTTGTTGTCTGCGGTTTTTTATGTCCAGTCTTGGGTGGCCAAAAGACCGGAAATGGGAATGTTTGCCTCACAATATATACAGGTGGGGGCCATCGGAAAAGGGAGTCTGCTACTAGAAGGGATAAGAGACCGAAGCAGAAGGTCCTCAGATGCCGATGTCAGCCAGAAGAGTCAGAAGAACAGAGTCAAACTGCTGCTATAAAGGATAGAAAACAGACACAAAAGTAACTTGGAAGGGCAAATAGATGAACCATAGATCTGGAGAATGAGCTGAGAGAACAGATAGAGAAGAAATAGCCTCCAGAGAATGGAAAAAAGAGACAGATAGACTTGCAGATAGGCTGAGAAGACCAGAACAGATATAGAGACCCGAAAATTTAGCAGTGAGCTTACTTTAGGCACATTTTCTGTTCTGCCACTTACACAACTTATACAGCATTTCCACCGGGGCATCTGTGTCCTATTTACTTTAGGAAACAGGAGTATTACCTGTTATGCCAGCCATGCAATTTACGCAGCATGTCAAAGGGATATTCAAGTCAGTAAATAATGGAGTGTAATCCGACAATATATAAAGAAAAATTGATAACAAGGTAATCCAAGTAGAAGGAGAGATTTATTGAGAGACAAAGTCGACACTATAGTTCTTCGGTTCTAATGAACCATCATCAGGACTATGAGGGATGATATTAGTGATGTTAAATCAACGATTGATGTTTAAAAGTGCAAAATACTCATATGAAATATCTGAGTGGAAGAATGAGTTTGGATCTTGTTCGTCAATAGGACAGAATGGAAGTAAATAATGGTGAGCAATCCGAAAATATGTAAAGAAAAATTGATAACTAGGTAATCCAAGTAGAAGGAGAGCTTTATTGAGAAGCAAAGCCGACACTATAGCGTTTCGGTTTTAATGAACCATCATCAGGACGATGAGGGATGATTTTTGCACTTTTAAAAATCCATCGTTGATTTAACATCACTAATATCATCCCTCATTGTCCTAATGATGGTTCATTTGAACCAAAACGCAATAGTGTCGACTTTGCTCCTCAATAAATCTCTCCTACTTGGATTACCTTGTTATCAATTTTTCTTTATATTCAAGTCAATATCCAACGTTAATGTTTTTAGGGAACTCTTTTGGTATTTAAGTTTTGTATAAATCATCTCAATCCTCCTTTGTGTTTCTAATTCTTAAAATGTCTTTGCAAGAGTATTTGACTCTATACACAGTTATGTGGGATACTTTTCTCGCTTACTAGAAATACCCATTTTATGCAGTGAACTCTTCTTGTTAGGTTGTAGAAATAGAATTTTATGCTATGTTACAATGAATAAACTCCCGAATTTTCAGTTAACCTCTTTCTATCATGTATGAAGTTTAATCAGGCAAAACGTATACCCAAGTATATTATTATTATTATTATTATTACAAGAGAACAGTTTTTTTAATGATCTTAATCCTTGTTGCATAGATTTAAACCTAACAAAAGTATTTCCCATAAATCAGTCTGTTCCCAAAAGTTTGTTTTAAAGTTTCGACTTATACATGAATATATTCGGCGTCTATATGTTCTTATTCTTGATATTCTTTTGAATGCTATCAAAAGTATCATCATCATTGCTCTGAGTCCGGTGACTGATCTTACTTCTAACACAATCATTGTTATCAGATTTTCACTATTATTTCTGACATTTGACAGCACACTACCCTTCCATCCCACACAGTCAATTAACCACAATTCGGACAGAATCTGGCAATTTTCAACAATATCAACAAAAGATAATCAAGATTTTTTCCTCAGGCAAAAACGAATCCTAAACTCAGTAAACACTTGCCAGACTGTAAAGAGTTGCACTTGTAGCATCCATTTTATAAACAAACAAAAAAGTCCTTCATTCTGCAGTATTGTATCTGAATCATATAGCTACGACCTCAACAATTGCATTAAATCGAATGTAGGACTTATTTTCTCGAATTATGCTTTCTTCCATGGAGGTAGAATGATAGATGATTATTACGGTGTTTTGAGGTCAATCCTCACCCGGTGCTCTACAGTTACGGCCGTGTGTCAGATTAGGCTACGTTTTGTAATTACTTATTTAAATCAAATTATCTAAAAACATCGAAAAGGATTAATTAAATTTAAAGTTTTTCAATAGCAATAATGATTCTTGAAAAATTTCGGGGTGAGACACAGGTCATATTTTCAGGTACCCCCATAGATGCTCGATTGAGGACATCTAAATAACAAGAGGCTTGTTTGTAGATATGTATTTAACTTAGTGTCGACAAATTTTCGGAAACTAATTAATTTTATGAAGTCTAAGAATATATATTTATCCAGCCCCAACAAACAGCCTCGTCCAGTACTTGAAGTTGACTCGCTGAATCTTGTTCCAACGAACGAGCGTCTCCATATAATCTATGACAGTAGGAAATGAGAGAGAAACAGATATATATATATATATATATATATATAGAGAGAGAGAGAGAGAGAGAGAAAGAGAGAAAGGTCTTAAGCACGTCGTAGTAAAAGAAAAAGTTGGTGTGGATATAGAAGCTGACAAGGAGGAAGGTGAGTGTAGGGAAAGAGAAGGAAGAAGTAGTGTAAGGAAAAGAAAGACGGAAGAAAAAAAAAAGGGAGAAGAAGAAAAAATAACCCTGCACAATAATACTTAGGGATACCATTACCATAGAAATTCGGAGAGCAGTTTACATGAGGGCATAAGAAAAGGAAAAAAAAGTTTTTTGATCATATATATTCGAGGTGTGTCTGAAAAGTAATGGGACAGGTGTCCCAAAAAGTTTATTTCAATTTCAAAAAACTAACAACACGGTTTCCCTTTCAAATGTAATACCCTTTGCCATCCTTTTCAGCAACTAATCTATGCACTGCTTGAAGGGTTTTTTGGGATGCCCCAGCTTTGTCGATACAACCCTTTTCATAGCCTCTAAGTTTCAAAATTGGCCTCTTTGAACACAGGGAAAAGAAAAAGTCACACGGGAGGTTGTTAAATTATGGCGATGCTTCTCTCAGTCAGATACTCTACAAACAAGTCACGTTACTTTTCTGAAATGCCCAAATCTTCGATGATAATCTTCCTAACACTGACGATGTACAAAACTGACGATCGCCACACACCACCTACTTTAGCCACTCGACATTGACCTGAGACCTGCTCGTTAAAGGCCTCTCGCTCCTGGAGTTATCATTCACCCACTCGTGTCCCTCTTTGAACTTCTTGTGCCATTCTAAAACACCTGCGAAGGACATGGTGTTAATCTCCATACACTTGTTGAAGCGTTTCGAGCGGCTTTAACGGAATTTTCTCCAACCAAAATTTTCAGTTTTTTTCGTTCCTCAGTGTTCACAGGTAAACGACCTGAAAAAGAGGTGGCGTAAACAAAAACATGCAAAAAAAATATGCAATGGTTTCAGAAAACTAAGATAATAGTAATATAATCTCTCAATATATTAGCTGATAACACCACCCGCTTATCCCTCTTTCGCTCATAACTCACACAGCTCCCCTAATCTTATTACATTTTAGACAAATATTGTATATATGAAATTGAAGAAGAAAAAATTGTAAAGGACAAATTTCTATAAGTTTTACTTATTTCCCAAACACCTATTTAAATTATCAACAGGTAAGAATGGAAGAATTGGAAGTCTTTTTTTTTTTTTATTAATCATTTTGTTCTGTTTGGTTGTGTTTTATGGCATATCAATCCTTCTCGATTGTTTAATGCCAGATCCGATATATATATATATATATATATATATATATATATATATATATATATATATATATATATATATATATATTTGCAAGTGAATAGTTTGTAGGCAACATTATTTCTATTTTTAAACAAACCAGAGCTCATTTGTTTACACACTTTTAAATGGTTTCAAGTGTAGTAGATGAATAAATAGTTCCATTTGATCCATTGAAGTGATCCCAACAGGTACCACCACTCCGAGTCAGAGTGGATCTTGGAGTAATAGCAATGAAGGTGTATTCCACATTCCCCAAAACTTCAGATTTACTGGAGCTGAACCATCAGATGGTTTTAGTGTCTAATCTAGGACACTCATTGTAGGGATGGGGTCTTATCCGATTTCAGAGATTCAGTCGGCGTATTCTACAACCCTAGCCGACTAGGCTGTATTTTGTTCTGATTTAACATTAACAAGACATTACTTTTGTTCAATAAATTTTAAGATATAAACAGAATAAACATCACACTAAAACAAAATTTTTGCTATTACATGTAGTCCGTGAATTTGCACGTAATGATTACGAGTAACTCGTCGTTTTAAAAATCGAAATTTCCTTCTCTTTATAGTATCAAGAATCACACTATATTTTCTAGAGTTTCATCTTATATTATCAAAGGAAAGCGTGCTTTATGTTCTATTGTCATTTCATACTTATTTATTCGTTGGATATATAAACAAAGATACATCGGATGCTTGTACATTTGTTGGATATATCGCCAGATACATTGGATATTTGAACATATGTCACTGTTAGGTTTCCAAAATCTCCAGAGCAGTTTCAAAGCGGAGACAAGGTTACGCAAGCAAAAAAAACAAAAACATCTAGATTTTTTAATATAACTCCCCCCCCAAAAAAAGACAAAATGACCCCCGCAAACAAACAAAAACAAACAAACAAACAAATAACCCCCGCAAAAAAAAAAAAAAAAACCAACAAACAAATAACCCCCACAAAAAAATGCAACAAAGACTTTAATCTAAATTTTTTCTAAAGTTAGAATGCATTCAATAATTCCAGTATTTAGCCATATGTTATTTTCCACCAGTGAAACTTGGCAAAACTTAATAACAAAAGACACGAGCCGTAAATAAAAGTAAAGTAGAGGAGGTCGTTTTACAATTTGGTCTTTCAAATGTGTCTGTCGCATTCAATAAATTTCGAGGACCAACATTTAATTAGAACAGGAGAGTTTATTCATCTTATTGCTGTACATGTCATCTGTGTCTTTTCTAGACCTTGTAACTGACGCAGTTCAGGGTACTTGTTGAAGACTTTTAGAACATTTAAGCACCAGTGTAGAATGCTATACCAACAGTTCTTTAAATATTGTCATATCAATTAATTAATTAATTAATTAAGCTTTGTCTCAAGATAATTTGCAACGAGTTTTGAATGAAATATGAACTTACTGTCAATTGCTTAAGAACTTAATAGGATAACCTCTGTAAAACAACAATCATTAGCTGAATAAGGTCCACCAATGCCTTTCAATACAAAGTATCTGATCATCTGCGCTCTTTTTACAGTTTTCTTTTAGACAAACACTACAACTAGAAAAATATATTTCTACTTTTAAAAGGCACGAAAGCCTAACAATGAGGAGATTCAAACAAATATGATATGAGACTCTGTTTTTAAGTTCTTGAACCTTCAATCATGAAATCAAAGAATTTTTCAACAATAAATAAATAAAAAATATAATATCAATATTAATTACTAAAAAGTCAGTAAAAGTGGCAAAATGTACAGAATAGCTGAGTGTCAAAATCTCTGCGATATTCAGCCTTCTTTTTGGATAGTCTCTTTTCTCAAAACGCACACACACACACACACACACACACACACACACACACACACACACACACACACACACACACACGCTTTGTCATGAGTGCACTATTGAATAAAGCATTTTTTAAAATTTGCAATTGAATAAATAATGTTGAGTGTTTAAAAAATCCCACTATTTGTACCAGTAGATTTGAACGTAATAGTCATTTATAATGTGTATATATATATATATATATATATATATATATATATATATAGTGTATCACAAAAGTGAGTACACCCCTCATATTTCTGCAGATATTTAAGTATATCTCTTCATGGGACAACACTGACAAAATGACACTTTGACTAAATGAAAAGTAGTCTGTATGCAGCTTATATAACAGAGTTAATTTATTTTCCCCTCAAAATAACTTAAAATATAACCATTAAAAGCTAAACCCCTACCAACAAAAGTGAGTACACCCCTTAGAAACTACACCCCTAAATGTCCAAATTGAGTACTGCTTGTCATTTTCCCTCCAAAATATCATGTGACTCATTAGTGTTACCAGGCCCATGTGCATAGGGAGCAGGTGTGTTCAAATTTGTAGCTCTCACACTCTCTCATACTGGTCACTGAAAGTTCCAACATGGCACCACATGGCAAAGAACTCTCTGAGGATCTTAAAAGACATATTGTTGTGCTACATGAAGATGGCTAAGGCTACAAGAATATTACCAACACCCTGAAACTGAGCTGCTACACAGTGGCTAAGATCATCCAGCGTTTTAAAAGTGCGGGGTCCACTCAGAACAGGCCTCGCGTTGGTCGTCCAAAGAAGCTGGGCGCACGTGCTGAGCATTACATCCAAATGCTTTCTTTGAAAGATCGGCGTAGGAGTGCTGTCAGCATTGCTGCAGAGATTGAAGAGGTGGGAGGGTCAGCCTATAATGCTCAGACCATACGCCGCACTCTACCTCAAATTAGTGTGTATAGCTGTCACCCCAGGAGGAAGCCTCTTCTGAAGACGATACACAAGAAAGCCTCCAAACAGTTTGCTGAAGACATGTCAACAAAGCACATGGATTACTGGAACCATGTCCTATGGTCTGATGAGATGAAGATTAATTTGTTTGGTTCTGATGGCTTCAAGCATGTGTGGTGGCGACCAGGGGTGGAGTACAAAGATAAGTGTGTCATGCCAACAGTCAAGCATGGTGGTGGGAATGTCATGGTCTAAGGCTGCATGAGTGCTGCAGGTGTTGGAGAGTTATATTTCATTGAGGGAAACATGAACTCCAACATGTACTGTGAAATACTGCAGCAGAGCATGATCCCCTCCCTCCAGAAACTGGATAGCAGGGCAGTGTTCCAGCATGACAATGACCCCAAACACACCTCCAAGACGACCACTGCTTTACTGAAGGTGATGGACTGGCAAAGCATGTATCCTGACTTGAACCCAATAGAACATCTTTGGGGGATCCTCAAGAGGAAGGTGGAGGTGAGTAAAGTCTCAAATATCTGCCGGCTCCGCGATGTCGTCATGGAGGAGTGGAAGAGTATTCCAGTGGCAACCTGTGAAGCTCTGGAAAATTCCATGCCCAGGAGAGTAAAGGCACTTCTTTGTTGGTAGGGGTTTAGCTTTTAATGGTTATATTTTAAGTTATTTTGAGGGGAAAATAAATTAACTCTGTTATATAAGCTGCATACAGACTACTTTTCCTTTTGTCAAAGTGTCATTTTGTCAGTGTTGTCCCATGAAGAGATATACTTAAATATCTGCAGAAATATGAGGGGTGTACTCACTTTTGTGATACACTGTATATATATATATATATATATATATATATATATGATAGAAATAAGTGGAAAAGTGAATAAATCAAACACTTACACGAGTTTAGTAGAAATATTTCGTTCTTTATTCAGATAAATTATTTTATCTATTTCCTCTATTGCTAAAATGTAGAAAAACTCAAAAGATTTTTAGTCTGAAGAAGTTCTTCATTGAAAAAAGGACGAAAAATTACTACTAAATTCATTGTAAGTGTTCGATTTATCTACTTTTCCACTTATTTTCATAATCTTGTCAAATTCACCCAAATCAACCATTTCTCCATATATATATATATATATATATAGAGAGAGAGAGACAGACAGACAGACAGACAGATCGATATCTAATAAACTATTTTCGTTTTGGCATACTAATGAAAACAGATGGCAAACGAGGTGATATGTTGTTTTATGAAATTTAATTGAATCAAATCAAATGATACTTGATGAAGAGTATAGTTTGAAGTAGAAAGATAGATATGAACTGATATATATATATATATATATATATGTGTGTGTGTGTGTGTGTGCGTGTATATATATAGAGAGAGAGAAAGAGAGAGAGAGAGAGAGAGAGAGAAAGAGAAATATGAACAGAACAGACTGAAATAGATAGTTATATAGATATGAACATATTGACATCGATATATAAACGGATACATAAAAACATTAAGTTGGAGTATGGTCATTGCATAATCCCATTTAGAAACAATTTCATTATACCAAACTATATTTGTATTTGAAGCTTTTAATAAGGGAAGATAGTAAACTGAGTCAATCTTTTTCACAAAGCTTTGACAATATGAATCGAAAAAGAAAAGCCAGCCTATATCATTGAATTTTTATTAAAGCCACTGGTTTTGTGTCAGAGTATCTTCGACAAACGCTAAGAGTCCATATCTGTGTCTTTTTCCTAGATCGATGCTTTCTTAAAATCTTGATGTCCATCTCTCCCATTGGTTGAATGGTCTGACCAAACTTCAATACTAGGGATACATTTCTTGCTCTTCACAACATGAGTGTACTAATTGGTTGTTGACTTTACCAGAGGACTCGTCTACCTTGTGACAGATTTTATTTTTCATCTGGCTGAGTGTCTAGCCATCCTCCCTAGCACGTTATATGTCATGTCACTCCATATATTCCTACATTCTCATACTATTACCACATAATCCTCTTTTCTTTACCTTCTCTTTTGGTCTCTTTTTACGATCAGTCTCTTCTCTTTCTCTCATCGCTCCGATTCTTTTCCTCCCGTCTCTCTCTCTCTTTCTCTTTCTCTTTTTCTCTATTTCTCTGTCTGTCTGTCCGTCCGTCCGTGTCTATCAATTTCTCTTTGACTCTTACCGGATGATAAATAACTATAAAGTTCAAATTTACATGTTTAAGTGATGGGTTTGTCTTTTAAAACAATCAACCTTTGTTATTCAATTGTGAATTATATACAGTGCGTTACTCAACAAGACACTTATCCTTGTATGTGTGTGTATGAGAGAGAGAGAGAGAGAGAGAGAGAGAGAGAGAGAGAGAGAGAATTTCCCATACTTAGCGGAACATTACAAAGATTTTCCCAGTTAGCTATCCTGTTTCACTTTTATATACGACACGTTGTTTTTATGTGGCTAGATGTTAAAACGTCTGGTTTATGAACCCAATGCCGTGGACAATATGGACTGCATCCGATCATATTCCTTTCAGTACATTGATGATGTGTTATTGGGAAAGGAATATTCAAGTTTTGAATTTTCTCAAGGTTTAAAGGTGACTGATGTCTGTAAGATATGAATATAGATAGATATATAAATCCTGGGATTTTATAGATAAATAGTCTGAAAAAGTGTGAAAAGATATATATATATATATATATAGAGAGAGAGAGAGCGACAGAGAGACAGAAGATGATGATGATGATACAACGAAAAAACGATACAAGGCTAATGATAATTTATATTTATCATTGACAAAAAATTGTTATCAAATAGTTTTGAGTATCTGTCTAATCAGAAATAAAACAAAACAAAAACAAACAAACAAACAAACAAACAAAAACAACCCCCCAAAAAACAAAAACAAAAACAAAACTAAACAACAAAAAGAAAATAAAAAATCCAAAAAAAAAAACAAGAAAATTTCTCAGCCGAGAGGGTGCAGCTGATCATTGATGTTAAGAACGAATAAAAATTGATGAAGGAGGTGCAGTTCCTTTAAAGAAATTTGTCATAAATTTCAATAATCTTGAAACACACAACAAAATTATTGTTGACCAGACAAAAATACAGAGTTGACAAAACTATTCTTATTCTTTTTTCTTTCTTTCTTTTCGTACACCTTTTTCACTTTTACTTATAAGTCATAGTTAAGAATAGCACACACACACACACACATACACACACACACACACACATGTACGCGTATATATAAGTATTTACCCAAGCACTCCACCATGAGTTGGATGGACACAAAGTCAATTTCTAAGCTGAATAAAGTTGATTTGAATTCAGAATTTTCCTTCTCCACGATTATTCATGACTCGGAGTAAACGGATAGATTCATGCCTTTCCCAAGGGCCATAGCGTGAAGTGAAACACACACGTGTACCTCCTGCATATATGGTTATGCATGTGTCTACTCCTGTAGTCAACAATGAATTACTGATTTGATCAAGGATTTCAAACTCTCAAATCATTTTATATGCCTGATAATCAAATTCATAAATGCTATCGCAATATTTATTTAGTCAACAAAATTGGACACTGATAACAATAATGATAATGTTACAAAAATATGAAGGCAAAAATAAAATAGAACAAGCTAAAATAAATATGACAAGTAACTCATAAATACAAAAAAGAAGTAAAAAAAAGTATAAAAAATCTTTCACCTACTGCTACAATCACAAAAAGGAAGAAAAGTCACTACTTCTACCCTCCACCTAAACAAGGATTCACACGTGTAACTTTTTTTTCTTTGAGACCAAATCCCTAAAAATGGCCTTTTTTTCCTTTTCTTTTAATAAAAAGCTACTCTCTGTCTTTCTTAATTCTGCGAGAAAATGTCATTGACAATGTCTTTTTCTTTTTCTCTTTCTTTCTCAGTCGTCTTCTCTCTCGATAGAGCAAGTAATGGCGTCTGAGACTTGTGTTGTTGTTGGAGTCAACTGAAGTCGTTAATACTTTTTCTTAGAGAAACAGTTTCTCTAAAATATAAATTTATGTAGTAGAAACCTACGTTTTTTTCGGCTTCTTTATTTCTTTTCTCTTCCTTTTAGCTTGAGCAGTTGGAACCTATTTCCTTCGGTTTCTTTCTTTTATCTTCTTTTCTGTTTGTGCTAACTTCGAATTCCCTTCTGGAATTCTGAATGTAATACAAAATCTTTCAGGTGGATTTAGATTCTTCTTATTTCTTTTCTATTCATTTTGGCTTTCAAGCCTTCTTTGAATTCCCTTCTGGAATTCTGAATGAAACACTAAATCCTTCAAGAGGACTTAATTCTTGATACTCAACTTCACTTGAGTTGGGGAGTAAAAAAAACCTAGTCTAATTCTAAGGCCTCCTGTTTCCAATTGATTACTGTTGATTTCGGCGGGTAACGCCAGGGGCAATTGCATCTCACCTCCGGAGACTCCAGCCAGTCAGATCAAAGGTCTTCTGCCACACATAGATTTTCACAAAAGCTAACCATGGCGCTCTATTCAATAAACCTATTTACCGAAAAAAATCCCACAATGCTGGATCATCCTATTCTGCTAAGGAATCCGATCGAATTGTTGTTGAAGATATAAAAATGAAAATCTTTCAAATGATGAATTTATCAATTACAGCAGCTAAAAACAACGAGAAAACAAATGGTTACAAAAACTTTGCTTGTAAAAAAGAAACAACAGTCGAACAGGCCTCCCTTCCTAATTTTTTTCTACTTATGTGCCGTTCGTGACATACAGTTTTCTTTAAGATGAAATTATGAAGCCGGGTCTTTTCGTAAGCAGTAAGAACAAGGAAATTAAAAAGTTAAATCCCAACGTCTATGTGGCTGTTTTCTCCTTTGACCTGTCATGTCTTTCTTTTCACATTGAATAGAAAATATCTTTATAACATTTACCTATTTTGTTTATTTCAGCACTCTTGTTTTTCAGTACTTATAGAATTAAATAGAGTTGGCGATAGGAGATCTTAAGAGAATGATTGTCTTGTGTGGTAATCATTTTTTTATGGAACAAATAACAATATTCCTAGAATGGGTATCCCAGGAAATTGTGGGATGATATGGAAACTAAAAATCGAGAATTAAGATAAACAATGAGAAAAATGAACAATATCGATTTTACTGATATTTTCTAAGCTTTATTTAATGTGGTACACAGTGTGAATCGAATTCGTTCACAATGACCTGCATCCTAACTGGCTAACCATTAAACCACATGTGGCTGCTAATATATATATATATATATATATATATATATATATACACGGGATGCGATGGGTAAACTCGTTTAAATTACGTCCGATATGTAAGAGAATAGCGTAGAGTATTGTTTTCGTTTCTTGATGTCACGTTACTGAAGAGTTCTCAATCAAGGGAGATAGCTTATTTCTAATTATTACATCTACACCCTTAAGTTTAAAAAAAAATACCTTTATTTTATACTATATCTATATAATCTAAGCTAAGTAAAAGAGTTTTATTTTGTTTTATTTTCTGTGAAAACCCTATGGGTCCTCCCAACTACTAGAAAGAGTGGAAGATCAGATCCCTTCATCAGATTGCGAGTCCAAAGCAGGACTAGCACCGACAAATGGAAAGCAGAATACAGATACCCAGCTTCGGACTCACTATCTGATGGATGGATCTGGTTTTCTTCTCTTTCTAGTAGTGGGGAGGACCCATAGAGTTTCTTTGAGTACGATACGACTGCGTATCTTTAGAAAGTCCCAACGATTCCGTGGTAGTATCGTATAAGAGCTTGTAAATGTCATTTATGAACGCGATGCCACCTCATCTTTTACTGTTCCCATCTCTCTCCACCTTTTCTTTGTCGGGACTCGTGTTTGAACTGGATCCCCCGGTCACCTGGTTTTAACAATTCCAGTTCCCTTGTGGACCGCCTATCGGAATAAAGTTTTTGTTTTGCCCTCTGTCCCTTCCTCTGAAGCTTACACTTACCTTCTTAGCACTGGGAGATTATTTTTTATTTCTTCCTAATCATCATTTCTGCAGGCGATAATCCATGTTCACCAGGGGTAATTAAATGGATTAGTAATCTTAACGACGGATCTTTACACTTTTTTAATATGTTTTTATTATTTTTATTGGTTTCCAATTGATTGTGGGTATAGCAGTGATGATGTTCTTTTGAAGCCCCACACGGCTGCGAATTGTATGTATTCTGCTGATGCAAAACATATGCCATTGTCTGAGAATACTTCTTCAGCTACACCAAACCAGCTGAAGCATCGCATTAATTACTGCTTCACTTATTTGATCTGGTACCTGGTATAGATCTGGGTAGTTTGAGTGGTTATCTAATCATCATCATCATCATGTCGCGCCGCCAGCGCGGATATCCCTGACCCTCTCTCGCCATTTCTCCCTATCATTCATCGCCTCCGTAGGTCTTCAGGATTACATCCTGTGTCCTCACATAGTTGCTGTATGTAAGTTCGTGCTGGTCGTCCTACTTTTGCACATCCATAAGTGGGGGTCAACAGGAGTACATCGCTTATGAGCTCGTCCTTGCTTCTCCAGCAGTGTCCCGCGTGTCTGGTTCGTCTAACTTGTATAGTTTTCGTGATGGGGGGCAAGTGTCCGTATAGTTGAAGTCTCGTGGGGTGTTGTCGCCAGGACTTGTTTAATACTGCTCTCAACATTCTTGTGTAATTTCCGTCTAGTTTCCTCTCCAGCCGCTTCGTTAGCGTCCATGTGGTGCATCCATATAGTAGTATCGACACAACCGCTGCCTGGAAGAAACTGCGTTTTATTTTATCCGTTAGGTCCGACTTCCATATGATCGAGAGCCTATCGATAGCTGTCCATGCCTTCGTCAGTCGTGTGTCGATGTCTTTTTCGGTTGATGAGACGCTACTTCCTAGGTAGGTGAATTTGTCTACTAGTTTCAGAGAGGTTCCGTCTAGTGTGGCAATGTTGCCCGTTTGGTTGTAACACATATATTCAGTTTTGTTTGCATTGACATGGAGGCCAATGCCAGCTGCTGCTCGTTCCAGACTATGCAGTAGTGTCTCTGCTTGATTAGGCGTATTCGCTAGTAACGCCAAGTCATCAGCGTAGTCGGCGTCCGTGATTGTTTTTGCGGGGTATCTTTTGCTTCTCCTCTTAGTCAGCTCGAAGCCATTTTCTCTGATTTTGTCGATCGAAGTCCTAAGCACATAGTCTAGACAGATGATAAAGAGGTACGGGGCTAGTGTGTCTCCTTGTAGTACTCCTGCAACAATGTCGAAGTATTCCGTGTGTCCATCTGGTGAACGTACTTTCACTTTGGTGTTTCTGTAGAGTATCATTATCGCTGCTACGGTTTCTTTTGGTAGGCCGTATGCTCGTAGGATTTGCTCCATCTTCCCTCTGTGTATGGAATCGAAGGCCTTGGTAAAGTCGACAAATAGTAATGTCGCCTGTAAGTTTTTTGCCCGAACGCCTTCAAGGATTCTACTGATGGTCAGTATTTGTGAGGTTGTGGATCTATTTCTCCGGAAGCCATTTTGGTTTTTCCTAAGGATGTTGTCTATTTTGGGTTCTATGCGGTTTCGTAGTAGGGCATTGTATATTTTGGCTGCTATGGATGTAAGTGTTATCCCTCGGTAGTTCTTGGCTAGTCCGAGGTCGCCTTTTTTAGGGAATGGAAGGATGCATCCCTTCGTCCATCTTTCTATCCTATTTTGACTATAGACTGCGTTGCATTGCCGGAGCAGTATATCGTCGAATTGTCTAGTCTTCCACACTTCTGGGGGGATCTCGTCTAGCCCTGCAACTTTCCTATTTTTAATTCTTCTGAGAACCGAGTCGAGTTCTTCTTTGGTGAAAGGACCTAGTTTTACGTCTAATTGCTTACTAATAATTCTGGTGATCGGTTCATCCGTTATTTCCGGTGGGTTTCCTAGTAGATTTTTGAAATGCTGTTCCCACAGTTTTACTCTTTCTTGTTGGCTTGCAGCTTTCAATTTTGCTTTGGCTGTGCTCTTCCTTCTACTTACTTCGTTTATTGTTTGCCAGGCTATCCTGGATTGTCTATCTTCCACCGAGTCTCTAATCTTATCTATCTGATTTTGTATGTATTCTGCCAGTTCTTTTAGATATATTCCTGTTAATTGATGTTGTGCCTTTTCTAGTTCTCGTGCATTTGTGTTTGTTAGGTTCTTTTGATAGCTCTTGGAGGCAGTTTTCACAAGTGCACGTTTTTCTCTAACCGCTAGCGTTTCCCAGGGGGCTCTATATTTAGTTCTAGGTTTTGTTGGAATACACTTTGCTGCTGCCTCAAGGTGTGCTTCTACAAAATTTTCATATTCGTCATTTGGGGTACCTTTTTCTGCCTTCTCTTGTAGTGTTTCGAATCTGTTTCTTAATTCTAATGCATATTTATCTCTAATATCTCTGTTGTTGAGTAGGGCCCAGTCATAGTGCTTGGTTGTCACTTTACGTGTGTCGTTTTTTCGTAGGCTTAGTCGTACTTTGGCCGTAACAATTCGATGATCGGAGGACACACCCTCGAAAGAGGAGTATGCCTCGCAATTTATCGCACTGTTTTTCCATTTCCTGTTTATAAGGACGTAGTCTATCTGTGCTTTACTCTTATTCGCGTATGTGTAGGTCCATAATTTCCCCTCCCTTTTTTGAAAGTTTGTATTGAGGCATGTTAATCTATTTTCTATCATGAAATCTATTAGATGCTGTCCATTCCTGTTTGACGCGTTGTGTAGGCTGTATTTGTTGTGTCTGTTTTTCCCGATTTGTGCATTCATATCTCCGCCAATGACTAGCAGGTTGTGTTTCGGAATGCTACGTACTAGGGAGGATAGATCTTCGTAGAAGGTGACTATTTCGTTTTCTTCGCTAACATTGGTAGGGCTGTAGCAGGAGATAATTGTTGCTTTGGGGTTGCCATTAAACGTTGCGGCCATCATCCTAGGTTGTATTCTCTCAATGCTGTTCAGTTTTTGTAACGCTCTTGGTCCTAGAAGCATTCCCACCCCTCCTACCGATGCATTGACAGAGTTTTTCCATGCCGATACAGTCACCAGCATCCATCCATTACCAGTTTCGTGATACTTGATATCTTCGGTGTGCGTGTATCGGTGCTCTTGTTTGCAGATTATGTCTATCTTATGTTCTACGGCTGATGCAGTTAGCTCTGATAGTTGACCTATTCTATTTAGGGTTCTCACGTTAAATGTCGCTATCTGTATTGTTTGTTTGCATTTTAGTAGTTTTTGTTTGTGTTTGAGCTCTGTAGGCAATTGTTGTTATTATGTCTACACAGATCTAAAACTACTTTTTGCCATGTTTGTGTTGATATTTGGCAGTTAATAAGAGGTTACTTCGGTTGTGTATCTCTGTTGGTCATGCACAAGTTACAATCTCGTACTACTCTCTTAATACCTTTGTTTATTCTGGCTCGTGTATAGATTTCTCTTGACCTGGATGACCTACATGTATCTTCTCCCGAATGTTCGTTCATAATTGTACAGGAACTACGATGTGTTCTCCTTTGAATGTTAAGCTATAGACAAGCGTCGGGTTATTTCGGTGATTGAAATACTGTTGTGCCTCGTTTTTAAACCGTTTCATTGTATCTAGCTTTATGTAGTTTATGAATATTTATATCTTTGAGCCTGATGCTGTTTTTTTTATCGCTGTCATTTTTTTTAATCCGTTATCAGTGAATAAGAGAATGGTATGGAGAATTATTTTTGTTTCTTGATGTCACGTTACTGAAGAGCTCTAGAACAAGGGAGATAATTTATTTCTAACACTAACACTCATGAGTATCATTAACAATAGCCTGCAAGTCTACCTCATTAACTTATGCATCACACTAGGCGCCAGTTTACTGATATATATATATATATATATATAAGTTTTTGCTGGTCGGCCAACACTGGGATGTCCATGAGAACGTTGTTTATGGGTTCGTCTTTATTTCTCCTGCAGTGCCCAGCATGTCTTGTTTGTCTTACTTAGATGGTTACATTGGGGATAAGTTGCTGTACAGCTGTTACAATATATATATATATATATATATAGCTCTTCTTTTTTGGGTTTGGGTTTCTTTGTTTAATGGCATATCAACCTTTGTAGGTTATTTAATGCCAAAGCCATTCTCCAAGAAGAAGAGTTGTGGTACTATTTAACCCATAACTGGGAGGACAAGGGGGTTCATACCTTTACCAAGGGTATTTGCCTGAAAGTGAATGTAATATTCTTTTTTCACAAATTATATATATATATATATATACACATAAAAGAAAAACCTTTAAAAATTACTCATATTTTTTGTAATAATATTTATTTCTGCAGACCTTATATTTTAAACAATCTGCATCTTGAGACAAAGAAATAATGAGAAATTTCTAATGAACATTTAGAAAAACCCACAAAATTTAAGTCACTTTGTCTCCCTAACCTAAATTTCATTTCTTTTTTTGTTTTTTATTTTTTATTAACTAAAGACCAGCCCATTTATTTTTCCTGTTTGGTCGACAAATAACATTCAATTCCTGTCTCAAGATGTATCAATTTTTGAACTTTCTTTCATTTCACTTACTTTATGTAACAGCAAACAAACTTTTAAACCCAAATGAAGGAGATAAGGAAAAACTATAGAATAAAGGAACAAATTGATTTAGGGAGAGAAAATTATCTACTATGAACAACTTACATGGGAATTAATAACTTCTTAACAAATATAGAATTATATTATAAAATGTTATATTGTATATTAAAACTATTTTATCAAAAAACATAAGAAAATTGTCATTTTAATACTATTCAATATAATTGGTCACTTTAAGAAATTATACTAGTCACTATTAAGTCATTATCTAAAATTATAAACAAATACAACATAAATTTATATATCATCAAGATTACAATTGTTTCATACATATTATCATCATATTCATATTATTACGAAACCTCAAATCCTTAGATTTATAAATAAAATCATACCAAGTATTACAGATAGTAACATATTAAGAATTATCATCGCAGTTAATATCAATATTAACCATTTGGTTTTTGTGCTTGTTTTTTTTAAATCTATTTTTATTTATTTAGATTATGTTATAAGCAACATAAGGTATTAATTTATTTTGATTACAGAGTGCATATTATGAATGATTTTTTTGTAGTAAGTAAGTAAAGTTGGCGACAGTAGTCGAGGGTGACCCGAAGGCTCTCTTTTCGATAGCTACTACACCAAGGTGTGGGGAGAGCACTACTCCTTTCCCTGGATTGCCCCACTTTACCCTTGATCCGTACCTTATAATGCTGAGTGTTAAGCAAGGAGGAATGAAGTACCATTTTTTGAGTCTTTGGTATGATTCTCGGGCCATTGGCGAACACTACAACCATCATGCCAATAATCATTAATATTAATTGGAATAATTTGCTATTGGTATTCATTATCAAATGTTAATTATCATATTAAATAATAACATATTGTGGTAGATGTTGATATATATTGTTTTTTGTTTTTGCTGTCATTGATGTTATTTATACTTATTATAACTATAATGTTATTAGGCTTAACGATTAGAGGTAATAATTGTAATAGTAATTTCAATTCTTAATATGGTATTATATGTAAGACTTGGTATGATTTTATTTATAAATTTAAGGATTTGATTTTTGTTTGGTTTGGTTTTATGGCACATCAAACATTGTAGGTTATTAATGCCAAATACATTTTATACATATAAACAGTTCTATTTCAAACAATTCAGTTTAGTATAAGTACAGTTTAGTTCTATTTGACCCATAGATGGGACCCTTATCAGGTGCTACCACTCCGGGCCAGAGTGGACCTGAGAGCGATGGCAATGAAGGGGTACTACACTTTCCCCAAAGCTCCAGAATTACTGGAGCCTTACCATCAGATTGTCTGTGGTGTAATGGTTATTGTCGTAGGAAATGGACACGGAGACGCGAGTCCAAATCCTGGACGAGGCTGATTGCATTTCACATAGCACTAATACCCTTGGGAAAGGTATGAATCCAATTATTCTCCCTCCAGCTATGGGTAAATAGTAGGACAGACTTGGTTCTTCAGCCTTGGTGAGGCAACTAGTCTAGGAGAAGGAAAACTCTGAATTCAAACCTGTTAAACTCTGCTAAAAAAATTGACCATGTGTCATATCCTGCCCGAGCGGAGGGGTTGGTAAATATAGTTTAGTGTCATATCTAGGACACTCCTTGGTGGGGAGTCTTACCTCTCTGCAGAGATGCAATCGGTGTATTCTACAGCCCCAGCCGACTAGGCAATTAAAGATTTGAGGTTTGATTTATATGAATATTATGATAATATGTATGATATAATTGTAATCTTGAGGGTATATAAGATTATGTTGTGAGAGTTTGTTTGCTATAACATAAAATAGGTGAAAGGAAAGAGAGTTCAAAAATTGATACATCTTGATACAGGAATTGAATGTTATTTTTCAACCAGACAGGAAAAAACAAATGGTCTGGTCTCTACTTAATAAAAAATAGCAGATGGATTGGTAATGAATAAAAAAACGATCGATTTGCGAAAGCAACGGTATCTCTAAAAGAACTAATGCTTACCTTGGCATTAAAATATCAAGGCACACTATTTCTCGAAGACTTAATGAAATAAATTTGAACAGTCAAGTAGCTTCTACGAAGCCTTACATTTCTAAAAAGAACAGAATGAGCCGATATAAATTTTCCACTGAACACGTCATATAGACTGAGGAGCTGTGAGATTGTGTTCATTTCAGCGATTAGTCAAAGTTTAACCCGTTCGGTGGTGACGAGAGAAGTTTCGTTCCCTAAGGAGCGATATTCGCCTCAGTGCACTAAAAGCAGCGTTAAATTTGAAGGAGGAAGTGTGATGGCGTTTGGCATGATTCAGCTACTGATACAGGATCTTTTGTCTGGCTACGCGGTAAAATTAACGAGACTGTATACAAAGAGATATTGAAGAAACATATACCTAATTTGAGAACTGCAATTAATCAACTACCTGTATTCATGCAAGATAACGCCCCGTATCACATGGTGAAGTCTGTTAAGACATTTTTTTCTGTTACTGTTATGGAGTGGCCCGCTCAAAGCTCAGACATGAATCCTTTTGAGAATGTTTGGAAGTTACTAAATGAAAGAGATAAGGAAAAGAATACAAGAAATGTCGTAGAACTATGGACAAATTTGAAAGGAGAATGGGAGAAAATATCCGTTGATGGATGCATGACATTAATTCGCTTGTGTATCAAAAGATGTCAAGCTGTTATTGAAAATAAAGGTCTACACATCAAGTACTAATGAATTATGAACGCTATTTTCATTTAGATATGATGTATCAATTATAATAGTATGATTTTGTTGATTGTTTTGATGTTTTTGATCATCTATTTTTTTTTTTCGAATGTAATATAATTATTCTTATTACTTTATCGAAAAAAGTTTATCAAGCTTTATATTTTGGAATTATATAATTTACCTTTATATACTTATTTTTCCTTGATAGAATGTTCTATGACACTTTAAAATAAAAGGTTATTTCACATTTAGACTTTTTAAAACATCATTTTGATCTCTATATTCGCTACTGTATATAGACAAATCTATCAATAGTTTAAAAAAAGATAAAGAAGGTAATTTACAATATTTTTTTGTTTTTAAATCTATTATTAGATTTAAAGTCCAACAGGAGATACGCATCTCGAACAGTAAATAAACAAATGAATCGTCAGAAACGAAAAATTATTATCATTATTCAGATGGACAAGATTTTTACGTAGAAAGAAACGAAAAAGAATTTGAAGATAGCAAGTCCATTTTGAGACAGATCAAGGAAAAACGTTGCAAGAATAAGGTTTCCCCAAGAAATTATTTTGATGAAGATACAGGTACTTAAGTTTTCTCTCTCCAGAACGAAAAATATTCGAGAGTTTTAATGTTAACATTTACGTTTTCCTTGTGTTTAATAAAAAAAAACTGCTTCATCTTGCGTAAAAATTTGAGAACTAAGATTTACTTAGATGGAGAAGAAAATAGTATTTTCTTGGAACATTTACCAACTTTGTATGTCAATATTTAAGTTTATATTTTACTCGTATATTGAAATAAGTTGTTTAATGAAATCATTATTTCAACTTATATTTTCTTAATTTCATCCGGCTTTAATCATCATCATCATCATCATATCGTGCTGGCAGCACGGATATCCCTGACCCTCTCTCGCCACTCCTCCCTATCGTTCATCGCCCTAGGCAGGTTTTCAGGACAACATCCTGTATCCTCACACAGCTGCTGAATGTACGTTCGTGCTGGTCGTCCTGCTTTTGCGCGGCCGTGTGTGGGGATCCATAAGAGTACATCTCTTATGAGTTCATCTCTGCTTCTCCAGCAATGTCCAGCATGTCTGGTTCGCCTAACTTGAATAGATTTCGTGATAGGGGGCAGGTGGCCGTACAGTTGGTGTCTCGTGGGGTGCCGCTGCCAGGACTTGTTGAGGATTGCACGCAGCATTCTTGTGTAATTGCCATCTAGTTTCTTCTCGAGCCGTTTTGTTAGCGTCCATGTAGTGCATCCATATAGCAGTATCGATGTGACCGCTGCCTGGAAGAAACTGCGTTTCATTTTATCGGTTAGGTCTGATTTCCATATAGTCGATAGCCTATTGATAGCTGTCCATGCTTTCGTTAACCTCGTTTCGATGTCCTTTTCGGTTGATTCGACGCTGCTTCCTAGGTACGTGAATTTGTCTACTAGTTTAAGAGGGGTTCCTTCTAGAGTGGAGATGTCCCCCGTTTGGTTATAGCACATATATTCCGTTTTGTGTGCATTAACATGGAGGCCTATGCTTGCTGCTGCTCGTTCCAGGCTATGCAGAAGTGTTTCGGCTTGGTCAGGTGTATTTGCCAGTATCGCTATGTCATCGGCGTAGTCGGCGTCGGTAATTGTTGTTGCGGGATATCTTCTGCTTCTTTTCTTCGTCAGTTCGAAGCCATTCTCTTTGATTTTGTCAATCGATGTTCTAAGTACGTAGTCTAGACAAATGATAAAGAGATACGGAGCCAGCGTGTCCCCTTGTAGTACTCCTGCTACAATGTCGAAGTATTCTGTGTCTCCATCTGGTGATCGTACTTTTACTTTAGTGTTTCTATAGAGAATCGTTATTGCCGCTACGGTTTCTTTAGGTATGCCGTACGCTAGTAGGATTTGTTCCATCTTTCCTCTGTGAATGGAGTCGAAAGCCTTGGTAAAGTCGACAAATATTAATGTCGCTTGTAGGTTCTTTGCCCGTACACCTTCAAGGATTCTGCGGATGGTTTTAATATTTAATTTAATATTTGTTGCTTTAATATTTGTTGAAATTGGAGGTTATTTTAAATGAATTACGCCTTTCAAATTTATTTGGTATTTTCCTGGTCATTCATTATTTTTAAATAAAGATCGGTTAACTGCTTTTTATTCTTGTGCTTCGATATCTGCATCTAGGAAGGCTTGATTTTTTTATAATTTCAAGTTCAATCTGAAACACTTTGTGATAATATATATATATATATATATATATATATATATATATATATATATATATATATATATGTTCAGAGAGGGAAATGTTTATTTTCACTTTGAACAAATCACTTTTTTGTTTACTTCGATCATATTTTGATTTAATAAAATGTCCAAGTTATTCAAATCAAAACAAAGAAGGAAGATGGAATTAAAGACAAAGTTATGTAAATGTAATGTTTGTTTTTTTGAACTCTACTCTTAATTTTCTTTAAAATGTCTTTTTCTTCTTAGAGAAACACTGTGGGGGCGTAGAAAGCAATTCTTACTGAACACTACTTATCACACGAGAAATGATTAGGTACAAAATACGGAAACGACTCAATCAAAGTCCAATGTCCACAGGGGCAGATAATTCTCGTTTAAAAAATAAATATCGTCCGGAAAAACTGCTTCCACATTGGCTAACCTGTCCCTGACATATGCAGTAAAAAAACTCGAAGATGCAACAAAAGCGATATAATTTCCATTGGAAGCAGACGTCTTTCTTAGTCGTTCATTTCCGGGACTTAGAGCCAGTAATTGTTTCATTGAAACTACGAGAATCATTTCCGTCCAAGTCGCTATGTTACACTGCTGGTCTGAATACTTTTCCATCAGCCTTGATCGCCTCATTTCTTTTGTTGGCCCGTCAAAACAACTGTCTCTTTCATTGGGTTTTCCTTGTGTTAAAACTGTTTACAACAGTCGAATGTCCTGCTTTTATTTTGTATATTCGCTTGCACTCTTTCTTCTTTTGGACTTACAAGAAACTAAAGGATCATCATCCATAAATATTATTGAAGTGTTAAACATTTTTTTTCACCCAGTGTACTTCCACTTGTCACTTTCTTTCTTTCTTTCTTTCTTTCTTTCTTTCTTTCTTTCTTTTTATCTCTTTGATTATTTCATTTTTTCTTGCGTTCTGCATAAGGCTTCGTTTTTAGAGAAGCAAGGACTGTCCTCACTCTCAGCGGCTTTCGAAATCAGTGCGTTCGCCACTAAATCACAGTGATGTATTCTTTCTTTCTTTCTTTCTTTCTTTCTTTCTTTCTTTCTTTCTTTCAAAGGTTTGCTTTCTTTTTCTCCTTCCTTTCTTTCCTCAGTTTCCTTCCATTTCTTGGCAGTTTTTCACTCCTTCTTTCATTTGTTAAATTATTTTATATTAATTGTTAGGTGAAAATCTGATATGCAATATTGACATTATTTCACAAATACGTACGACTAGCATCCTTATCTTTGTTGTTTTTATTAAAAGTTTTCAGCTGACATGTTTTCGGGTTTCTAGTGGGTATTTGATTTAGTAATTCTTTAGAGTTTGTGGATCAGTCCTTCCGTTTTATCTTCTGACTAGAAAGTAATTTAGAAGAAGTAATATAACAATTGCTCGTAATCTGTATACGAGACGTCTTTTCAGGAGATATAGACTGAAACTTAGTCATCAAAATAACAAGGATTAGGATACTAGTAAGATTAATTCATTGAATATCATTATTTGTATAATAACAACTGTCATGATTACCAAAAGATTAAAATGTGCTTTTTGGACATTTTCAGTCGTCATTTCGCCTCATATACACTATTATTTCCCTGCGTTTCTGCTTATATACGTATGTGGGAGAAGAAAAGAATCAAGAAAGGAAGATAATAGAATTCTTTTTCTTTTTTATTTCATTTGATTAACCTGATTAAATATGGCAAATATTTTCTCGTCAAATTATTCTCAGTTCAGAAAAAAATTCTGCAAAAGTTTAAGGCGCGGGAATTTTGAGCCCAAATTACGTTTGTTTTATTATTTATGGCTACTTTCCTATTCAGCAAAATATTATATTTATACATTTATCTTTTTTCTCTCTTTATATCCTCGTTGTATACATTATTATTTTATTATCTATGTATGTACATACACACGGAAGCATCGATCTTTTAGATACAATTAATAAATAAAGAATATATTCATTATTTAAAAATAAATTTTAGAACCACCATTGTACAATCCTTTTTGTTTGTGAGAGCCATTTCAAAATAATAGCGTATTTTAATATAATTAGGTAAAGAAAAAGAAGTAAGAAGCCCTAAACAAGAAAAATCGCTGTGCTTGGCATTTATTTTAGTTGATTAAATAATAAGCAACATTTTTACTGCAGACTTTGATTTCCTGTGATCAGATAGGCAGCGATGGCTTACAAAAAAGAAGCAAACATCAGATGTAACAATAAAGTATTCAAATCAAAAGATTGATGGTTCGAATTCTGATTTAGATAATTGTTATTTACATCCCTAAAGAGATTTCCGTTGTTGAAAAAGGAAGGAAAATTATTTTGTAATAAAACGGAAACAATTCACGGAAAAAATCAGGAAAATTACAATTTAAAAAACCGCTTGTCGTGTTATCCAATTAAGGTTTGTCATGCAATATTCATTCTTCTCTTTCTCACACTCCTCACCCACAAACACTCGTTCTTCCTTACAATTAGTTGATCACACCTGTACACATTTGTCTCTATTATGAGAAATTATCCCTGGTTATTTCCGTATGTGTTGGTTGAGTGAGACGTGTGTTGATATTGTGAGATGTGTATTGGTAGGGTGAGATCTATGTTGGGAGAGTGAGATATTGATATTTGAGGTAATAATTAGACGCTCTTACTGTAACAGTAATCGTCGTAAAAGTGTATTCGGCTACTCGAGTTCAAATCCTGAACAAGGCTGTTAGTATTTAAAATCGCATTAATACCCTTGAAAAAGGTATGAATCCAACTATTTTCCCTCCAGCTATGGGTAAATAATAGTGCGGACTATCAGGGCTCTTTAACCTTGGTATATCAACTAGTCTAGGAGAATGAAAACTCTGAATTTAAGTCAGGAAACGGATTGGTTCCGCCAAGATATTCCTACTCAAGATATGCTACATGAATGATGCCCTTGATAACCAAACCAAATCGCGGGACCAGTGACCATGATTAAGATTCGGAATTTGGATATTTTAAAAGATTTTGAAAGGTTCCAATAACATTATCTTTAACAAATCACTTGAATTCTTGGTAGAAGCGGTACTTATTGTTTCGAAACATTTGTAGAGTTCATTTTGTGGCTTCAAACACCGTGACAGAGAGAAATTATGATCCTGCTTAGTTCTTCAAATCATCTGAGTCTTGATCAGATTTTTATAATGAAATAGATATAAGCTTAAAACAAATAGATAAATAATTCTGTTTTATCCTTACCCACTTTATTCTTATCTATTATCGACTATCAACTTGATAATTATTGATCGTTGACAACAAATTATAAAATTGGGAAGAAAAGAAAAATAACTTTAAACATAATTAGATGAATGATAAATACTAAAATTCTTAGGGTGCTCCAAAAATAATGCTTTCAATTGATTTCCACTGAAACTACACCAAATAGAGGAAGCACAACAATAGATGAAGGATAGATGAAGGTTTATAGATACAAAGAATTACTTTTTACAATGAGCTTGCGCGCTACATTTCTTGAAATAAGCGTCGGCGGAGGTGAACCATATTTTTACAGTAGTAATAATGTCATTGTCAGGAAAATGCTGCCTGCGTAGTCCCTCTTTCATCATTCCAATTCTCGTGGATGATCTGATCAAGACTCACTTTATTTCTTGGTTTAAGCACCATGTTGAACCATGGCTTGTCATATCACTGTCGCCGGTACTGGAATGAATTAATCAACGCCTAATTTGATCCCCATAAACGTTTTTTAAGCGACCAAAAATGTCAATGGATGCAATTTTTCCGCCTGGATAAATTTAATGACATACTTCTTTTATGTCAGTTTTGCCAAACAGCTGCAGTATGTAATAAAGTAAATCTTAATTATAGGCAATTGGTGCGCAAGTTCAACTTCTGCAGCCATACCATCAACATCTGCGGCATATGTGTGTTAATTGGTGCATGTGTGTGATCAGCTCAGCTGTAAATCTCTCTCTCTCCCTCCCTCTCTCTCTTTCTCTCTCTCTCTCTCTTTCTGTTCCCCCATACAAACAAACACATACATACCTGCACAAACATACTCACACACACTCACACCAAGTGTTTGTAAGACGAAATGTAAAGCATATAATATTAGGAGTCATATTTGAAATCTGTCGGTATTATGTCAAGAAATGCTACAAACGAGAACTATTTCCCCCCTGTCGGCTGGGGCTGTTGAATAAGCCGACTGCATCTCAGCAGTGTCCTGGATATAACATAAACCATTTGATGGTGCAGCTTCAGTCTTAGAATTTAGTGAATGTGGAAGACCCTTTCATTGTTATTGACCCGGATTGATATTGTCTGTAGTGGTCCCATTCATGGGTCAAATAGAACTGTTTAATTATTTATTAGACTTGAAACCATCATGTTGAATAGAATTATTTGTGTTAATTGACACTACTTAAAATTATTTAACTGTGTGCAAATAAATGAGCTCTGGTTTGTTTAAAATAATGTTACTTACAAACTATTCGTTTACGAATCACATATATTGAATGTACGTATATGTATAAATAGGATTTGGCATCAAATGACATACAAGGATTGATATGCCGTAAAAACCAACCAACCAACCAACCAACCAACTTAGAATGCATTAATCTGACGACCATTATTCTTTTCTTGAAAATAACTTTTTCCAGTTGAGGAACACCTCCAACATATATGTATTTGAGTGTGTATATGTACGTGTTTAACCAGTATCCTGCAATTTAGTCAATGCTTTGTCAATGAAACGACAAAGACGCTAATAAATTGGATTTAGCGCAAATATATTCGAAATTCACTAATGGTGTATGACACGTTCTTGTTGTCATCGTATTGAATAAATATCTTATGGAGATTGTCGCTCAAGTTTTGTCGCCTGTTCAACGGTCACTAATAATCACTTTCAACTTATCGTTTCAGCTTTTGGCAAAACGGATCGCAATTTTCCGAACAGTTTATTGGTTTTCCTGTGCAAAGCTTCATTAAAAATTATTTATTTAAAACAATAAAGATGGGCTACATTTTCTGGCTTGTAATTATATCACTCTCTCTATATATATGTATCAGTGTGAGTGTATATATATATATATATATATATATACGTGTATATTATCGCATCCTGCACGTGCAGAGGGAGCGGGTATATATATATATATATATATATATATATATATATATATATATATATATATATATATATATATTGGTCGCATTTCTTCATTGATATATATTTGATTGAACATTATAGACATTTTTTGTCTACATATTTTTTGTTACTCCTTTCGAGTTCCCGTATCGATCTTATGATATTCAGCGGGGATTGGTTAATAAACCTTCCATAATTAGTTATCTTCCGAGTACTCTCTGCCTAACCTTGGGCTATCATCAGGGGATGATGTATTACAAAAGTGATGTAACTTTTGCATGTACATTACTATCTTGTAAGAATGAGCGTTTATACTGGTGTATTGTGTAGAGTTTATATTTTAAAATTTGTTTCTATAAACAGCGTCAGTAGCTAAAGACATTTAAGTACATTGACACTGGATTCAAAATTAATTCTATTAAGTTTGGGTTGTATATTTCTAATATGTAGTGCCTCGAGAATCTGTAGTTTTTGCTTGTTTTTTTGTTGTTGTTATTCTAATATTGTTGTAAGTATTTTCCGGAATTCAGTTGTCGGGCATGAATATTTTTTAAGAATTTGTGCTATGGAATTGGTATCAGAAAATGTGCATAGTAAGCCTTCTTGATAAGGTAGTTGAAATTAAACCGATGTATATATTGTTGTTTTCAGAAATAAAATCTCCCAAAGGACATTTAAATTGATATTTAACGTTAGTTTTTTGCAAAACTCCAAGGTTGGGCAGAAAGTACTTGTAGAAATAACTAATTATGGAAGGTTTATTAACCAATTCCCGCTGAATATCATAAGATCGATACGGCAACTCGAAAGGATTAACAAAAAATATGTAGACAGAAAATGTCTATAATGTTCAATCAAATATATATATATATATATACATATATATACATGGCCCTACCGAAAGTATCCTGAACATATCGATAATCGATTGACCAGTTTGATATAACTTAGCAATACATCAGAGGAGACATTACAGATAATCTCCCGTAGAGATACTTATTCACAGTGATTGAGTGGTCTTGGGTACTGTGTCAATGTCACATTCGCAATTATCGTGTCAGAAGCGTCTTTACATTTCATGCAGTTTTTTTTTACCAAGGTCTGACAGTCACTCAACAGTCTAGATTTGGATCCTTACACCGTTTTGCTTTTTTCAATGCATAAATTCCCATCGAAAGCGATAAAGAAGGTTTTTCGAAAGAGGATTTTGCAAATTGCTTTAAAAAGTGCGCTACAAAACTTTAAACTTAGCGGAAAATTTTTTATTAATTTATTGTTCTGATTATTTTTTAATGAACGATTGGTGCATTTTCAATGAATCATATATGCAATTGCTATTATCAGAAGTTATACACATAATAACTTTTGGGAAAAAAGGTTAAAATTAACTAATTAGATCTGAGATATCAACTTGTAACTTACTTCTAAGTACTGCGAAATCTTAAGCTAGTAAATAAATTTATTTTTTTATGGGAAACCTTATTGACTCATTTTTTTTTTAAATAGAAAAATGCTATTGATGATATCATGTTTTATCACAATTAGCTATAAAATCTGATTGGCTTTGAATCAAACGAATCCAAACTTGATGGAGGAATTTATCATTGATTTCTATCCAAGTTGCTCATATCAAATAATAGATTATCGGAATTTATCATTTGGTAGTCAGTTTATAACGGTGTCGAAAAATTGTCGAGTCACTCGTTGTAATTGACCTGTAATGATTTTGAGATCATTTTGAGAGCTTGGATTTCATTGGACAAAAGTCACGTAATCATATGATCCGAAAAAGTTTAGAGTAACGTTATCTTCAGTTTGATAGCATCGATGCGCTTAAACGAGAACTCCGTCACTGTTCCACTGGCTCTCCGTTCAGTCGGACGGGTGATATAAAATAGAAGTTACCAATAGATAAATCAATTATGTGCGTAAAAAAGTGTCTGAGTTATTCTTCATCCCAACACAGATGAACAGAAAAAAGCTAGGGAACGTAAGAAGAACGAACAAGACAACATAGCAGACGAGAAGAGACACAGATTGTGGCGAAATGAGGCAACACAGAAGAACGCAGACAAAGAGATGGTCGATAAGCATAGAAATAAGAAGTAAAAAGAAGTTTGACAACGTATTATAAACCCTGAATTCAAATGTAACACTAAAGTGGCAGTTTTGAGTTCTTGCAAATGTTTCCTACTGACAAAGATCTTCCTTGCCAACCGTAAATGTGTATTTAGACGTTTTCAATGAAGTTGGGACTCAGAGTGTTGAAGAAATCTTTACTCTTTTAGCACGAATAGAAGCATTATCCTTGGTTTTCATGAAACTTTTCATAAACAGTAAAATTTTCAGAATTTTTAGGATTATAGTTCAACAAAAGTGAAACAAATAGAATGTATAACTCAGAATTGAAATATTTCTGAATTTTCAAAATTTATTATTGCTTTTTCTTGCCATCAATAATGTCAATTGCAACCTCTTACGTGACATAGACATCTACTTCAATTAGTTTTATATATATTTGCTTTAGCGTGACAGAAGAAAAATAACGCACACACACACACACACACACACACACACACACACACACACACACACACACACACACACACACACTCGAACGCACGTAAGTGTTTGTGTGGATCCAAAATTTTAAGGAAGAGCTAAAAATAATATTTTTTCTCTCCCTCAGACATAATAAAATTTATTCTTTTATAATGTTTTTTCGACGTTGAAATTTTTAAATTTAGATCGTCGCGTGTTCAACAACTAATTTTTTTCTACCATTAACAATTTTCATCAATTCTTATGTTTACTTCATCATGAACACGTGATTATCTAAAAAAACCCACTCAAATATAAAAAAGAAGCAAAAAAATATTCTAAATCTGTTTATATTTTGAAGAGGAAACACGTCAAATAGTAAAAACAAAAATTTCAGGGGATTTTAAAGAAAAATAACACTTTAGTTAAAATGACCAATGAGGGTGGAAGGCTCTTGAGGATAATTTTCAAATAAAATTCAGTTAAATCAAATAAATCTTGTGAGACAAAAATGAATAAACCAAAAATCAAGATCAAATCAAATCAATAAAAGTTGTAAAAATATTTTTTCTGTGAATTTTAACGAAACAAGTTTTAAAAGAGGAACCGCAAATCAACATAAACACAGAGAAAGTCTTCGTGTAAAATTCGGATGTCTGTTGGCCTCCAGGATTACTGCCATCAAGTCGAAATGAAGCATCAATTTAAGATGAAAACCCTTAAATTCATTTCACTTTTTGTCCTATCTTCTCTTCTCTTTATTTTGTTTTATTTGAATATTTTAATTTCAAAAATATAATTTTAGGAAAATGAGTAGAGAAACAAATTTTATCATTCACTCCTGTCTCTTCAATGGGTCCTGAAACTCCGATCACTTGAAAACTAGGTTGGATTTTAGAAAAACACGTGATTGTTGGTGAGTTTTTAGACATTAGCACTCAGTCCACAAGTCTAAATAAAACCATTGATGCTGAATAGAATGAATTAGAATGAATTTACCGAGAATATTTCGGAGCATTTCTTTAAATTAGCAAAGTGAAGAAATTTGACGCATTTCATTTTTGTAATCTATCTATCTATCTATCTATCTCCGTTTGCTCATATCTATCTATCTATCTATCTATCTATCTCTTACTTGTAATACTTTTTGACAATGTATAGATGCATACAAAAACACATTTTATTTTATTTGAGCAAACAACGTGCATACGCACATACATACACGTATGCACGCACGTGTTTGTGTGTATATATGCGTGTATGAATAGAGAAAAAGACATTGGTTGATAGTTAAGAATAGCCGCCAACCAGGGTGTGTTATCACCCTGGTTGGCGGCTGATGAGGACAGGGTATCGCACGTGCTTTCACACCTTGTATGATAAAAAAGAAAATAGGCTGAGATTGATATATGGATATGTGGAGATTATCAACTTGATGTAAAACTGGATTTAGTTGTTGTGGTTATTAGAAGTGGTTAAAAGTTAAGGCCATTTGTCTTTTTACGATCATTTGTTGTTACGCCCTCTTTTTATCATAGCTATTTAAAGAGAGCAAACGCAATTTTCTATCCTCTCCTAAAAGCACGAATTTGTTTTCTATCAATTCAATGAAGGACCAGTCAGTCAATGTTTTTTACATTTCTATAAATAGTAATGGACTTGTATTCTGACAAAACACACTACTTATCTAAACGACATCATTAAGTTTTAAATTTTAATAATTTATAAAAATGTTATTTCTGCAATCGTGTATCGATCTTTCGTTATTTGAATTCCCAAAATAAAAGAGCTGATATTTTGACGGCAATACAACAGACATATGAACAGACTAAAACTGGTCAAATCGATTTGAACAATTTGAGATCGATAGAGAAATATCAGCAATTCTGATGCTTATTTTGGTAATGAATCAGATAAGATGAAATTACATCTGAGAAACTAAGTGACTTTTGACATTTTGTGAAAATGCCTATCCTTATCGAATGTTTGTACAGTAACATTTTTGATTGACTAACAGAAGATCTAAATGAAACTCTAATTTACCAAAGGAAAAGATTGAAGAATCGGGAAATTGAGACGCTTAGAGTAATATCCGAACTGAAATCTGGCGGGACATGGATCGACTTTGAAGTCCGACGGGATTTTGAAACAATTAAAGCCCCCACTGCAATGTTCACACCATAGTTGCTAGTTAAGAATTCGGAACATGCAAACACGCAAATATACGCACGTGCGTTTATATTTACATGTTCAGGTGATTATGTGGCTTGTATAGAAGCTGAAATAATGGTCTGATAAAAACCAAGATTTTGAATGCTGATTTTCAAGGCCAGCAGGTTTTCCCAGCTTAGAGGATAATCTTTTCTTTTAATACAATTTCGTCGTAAACAGTTATCTATGTGTATGTTTTATAAGATAATAATCTTTGGGTGCATCAATCATGGGTGACTGTTGATAAAATATGATACAATGTAGTCGAGCTCGAAACGGAACTGACAGCCGCCATATATATATATATATATATATATAGAGAGAGAGAGAGAGAGAGAGAACGACAGTATCTGTCTTTTTATTTGTTTGCTCAGGTTCTACATAAAATTGTCTCAAACAACTTTTACACAGACCTGCTATATAATTTGACAGAGGTGGCAATTTTGTTCTTGTGGGTTCAACTAATTTGCCTATTTTTCTAAAAAAATCGCTTTCTAAAAACACATTTTCATTGTTTTGTTGATAGATCTTATAATTATACTCAGCTGAGAATTATCATCAACATTTACCTTCTCACAAAGCGACAACGTTAGCTTAATGGGAAATCGAATCACCCACCTAAAAAATAAGAAAATGTGTTTGTCTAAAATGTAAACTACTTTACAAAACCGAATCTTCAATTTTCGATTCAAAATTTTTCTTTTGTTATTCTAAAGTTGTATTTTCTTTCTTTTTGTTGAGTTTATTTATTATTATCAATTCACAAAATTTTAAAATAGAAATCGACAATGATTTATCTTAGAATATTATCATTCATATTTTTAATTTGCACAGTAATTATTTTGCTTGTATTACATGAAATATCCAATACTATTCGATTACGAAGTGATTTAAGAAACACTGATCATCTTAACCAATTGTTTCCAATAGTCCAAAGGAGAAAAATAAACCAAATTGCTTTTGACTCAAGCATTCTCTTTACTTTCTCTATTTCATTATTTCTTAGATTCAACGTGAATAAACTTTCTGCGAATAATAGTTGTTAATGTTGAATTTTTATAAAAAAGAATTCAACGCAAAACACAAATCCTCAAATCAGCCGGCAAGTTCAACAGAGATATGAAAATCATATGAATTAGAAAAAACATCCATTACAATAAGATTTAAAATGGAATTAATTTATTCAACATTCTTAACGCCCTGAATACGCTGTAGTTACTGTTGAGGAATAAGTCACTCTCTTTTGAGTGGGTGACGCGGGTGTGGCACTAAACTGCAGCTGGTTATGTTATTCCAAGTCTTGAGATCATTATCAGTACTCCCAAGTCAATTCTGACCCGGAAGGGTTGTACCAGTCAAAGTATCATTTATAGATCAAATAGAACTATTTGATAATTATTCATATTCGATATGATAGTGTGCAAAAAAAAAAAAAAACTCTTAAGAAACAAATACATAAAAAAGTATATGAAAGTGCAATAAACGCAATTCCTTGATCTCTCGGCATAAAAAAAACTCGAGATGGGTTGACATGCTATTAAAAATCAATCCCTCAACATTATCTAAAGAAAGGACAATGAGCATTAGATAATTATCAACATAAGATTAGCTGATAAAATTTAGGGTTTCATTCAGTTTTCCTGGGAAGTTGAAGCTGAAGTCTGGTGAATACATTGGCCGAAACATTATGACAAAAACAACCAAGACAAGATAACACGTCTAAATGAATCCATGTATAACACTAAAGATATCAAAACAAAATGAGGTTACATATATAATGTGTGTTGGGCACTTCGTGTAATGCAATGGTTAGTGAGTTAGGAAAGCAGACTTATTTCTGGCCTTAGACCATAACTAAACTAAGTTTATTAAATAACTATTAGTCATTCAATGTGAATGTGAGCCTAAGAGAGAGAGAGAGAGAGAGAGAGAGAGAGAGAGAGAGAGAGAGAGAGAGAGAGAGAGAGAGAGCTGTATGAAAATGATTTCTACTGCAAACTGAATTCATAATGGAATTATCGTTTAGACTGAAAAATAATCGGTAAAAGAAACGGTTCTTTCAAATCAAAATTTTATTAAACCAGTTTAAGGACTACGAAATGTTATACAGCATAACGAAGAAATTGACATACTCTAGTGTCTATTTCCTAGTAAATTTATAAATTCCATTACAATCAAGACTCATGCTCGTATCTCTCAAAAAAACATCATTATCTATCAATCCATCAGAATCGAGTCATCTCTCTCTCTCTCCCCCTCTTTCTTTCTAAACATTATTTCAAGCAGTCCTCACGGTGTGTATGATTCTAAACAAATATCGCTTGATTATCACGTAGATCGAATGAAAATACAACCTGAATTGGTGAGTGATTCTTCTCCTGTCACAAGGGTGTTGAGGGTGGGATTGGGAGAAAGACACTCGCGCACAAACTCTTTGCTGTCAGATTTAACGAATGAATAAGGAGATTACACAAAGCGTTACTTTCTCAAGTTTATCCACCTCAAGTTTTCATTGGACGATACAAAATGAAGAATTACAACCAGTGAGAAAAGGAATTTATTTTTATTCTGGCTGCCACATTTTCTTTTGTTGCCCATTGTGTGTGTGTATGTGTGCGCGCACATACACACACTGACGCGCTTTTAGTTGTGTCTCAGTGACAAGTAAAGAAGCTTGAGATATCTCTTTTGATATCACAAAGTGTTTGAGATTTAGAGTAATGCTAAACATAAATCAAGAGACGAGTATTAGAAGCATTAACCCAACCCCTCCACTATGGACGGGATGCGACACAAGGTCAATTTTTAAGCTGAGTATAGTTGGTGTTAATTCAGCATTTTTCTTTCTATTAAAATGGTTTCCTTACTAAAGCTAAAGCACCCAGACTGCCTTACTAATTACCCATAACTAAAAGGAGAAGAGATGGATTTATACATTTCTGAAGTGGATTAGCGCGAAGTGAAACAAAAACAGGAATCGAAATCGAGGCGCCGCTTCCATTTCCAACGACAATAACCTTTATGATAAGTCCGCCTCTGAGACTGGTGTTAGAAGTAAAAGCAGTATACTATCTACCAATGGTTAACCAGCAATTCAAGCAAGCCTTTATCTACGTAGTGTAATGGCTTGGATCCTTAATGTGATACACACAACTGAGAATCTATGCAAGACTCAGCTAAACTGAATAAATAATCTAGTTGGTCTCGTGCAAGACTAATCTTACTAAATTTGTAAGGTGTCTGCTGCAGATCAGTATATAAAACAGTTGCAAGTGAAGTAGATTCGTTTCTAATTGAGTGCGTCATAAGTGATGAACTAGGCTGAGTGGAAGTAAATAATAGAAATAAATCCAGTAGTATGACGAAAATAGAATAAAGTAATCCAAAAGTGATGAATTTATGATAATAGAAAGTCAATGTTAAAACGTTTCGGTTTTAATAAACATTCATCAGGGCTTTAAGATGATGAAAAATGTTGCTAGAACAGAGATGGATGTTTTAATTAAATAAGAGAAAAGAGAAAATATATACACAAAGAAAGATCATATAACCGTTCAATCAGTGTTCTTTTTTGAAAACTTATCATGTGATTGGCACAAGCAATGATGTAGAATTTCTAAGAGATACAACGGATTCAATGATGATAAAAGCAAAAATTATAAAAATATTTTTGAGAAAAGAAGAAAAAAAAGGAAAGAAAAGAAAAAAAGGGAAAAAAGAAAAGGGAAAAAGAAGAAAAGAAAAGAGAAAGAAAAAAGAGGAAAGGAAAAGAAAGAAAAGAAAAGAAACACACCGGATGTAAATAAATTGGGATAACTCTTATCTATAATGTTTTATCAATTAATTAGATAATAAGTTGTACGATGTGAAAATTTGATGGGAAGATACTTAGTCTAACTTTTAAATAGATAATGTAGCTATTAAAAACAAATATATACCTTAGAAAGAGGAGAGATTGAAAAACCTGTCGTAAGATTATATGTATAACTAAAGTGATCATAAAGAATATGTAAGAGGATAAAATTTGGAAAAGGTTTAGTTCATGGAGCTGAAGGAAGTATAAATATGTATGTTTTAAACACAAATATGTTTTAACGTTGTCTTTCTTTTATAATAAATTCATTTCTTTTGGATTACTTTATTTTTCTATTTTCTTCATTAGACTGAGAGTAGTAAGGGCATCTGCAGTTGATTGATGGGCAATAATCTGTTAGATGTTTGCCAAAGTTCGATTCTCATTGAATGGCTTACTATTCCGTAGCCTTGTATCAGACTAGTCTATACTGAGTAAAGCATTATTTACGTTGTAGTGGTTATAAAGCGAGTTTGAACGTATTGTGGTTTTGTGCTCGACTAAATAACATTTTTTTTATCAAAATAAAGGAACAAAACACTGAAAGATTTTTTTAAAAATAGAAATAAAGTAATACCATTTCAGTTTCTGCTCAAAAACGCTAAAGAAGTTATGGAAAAATCTCTTTGATAAACAAAAGTAAATTTCGTAAAAATTCATTCTCAACTTGCTGAATTTGTTAACCAATATTTTTTTAGTTTAAGACACAACATTTTTATTTTTATCTTTAAAATGAATTGTTTTTACAATAAATGTTTTCGACTATCCTTATATTCTGAGTGTTACGGCAGGTTCATTCTCATGTCTTCCTCGTATATTTTTTTCTATTTCATTCATCTTATTTATTTATTACTCCAGTTTCGGCACATGCGTTGTAAACTTCGGAAGGCATTCGAAAGAATTTATTGTCCTTAAAATTTGTCAGTTTTATTGATAAAATATAAAAAGCTAAAGACAAAAACGGGTTTCCAAATTGATATGTATATACAAATTATTTTTGTAATTGAAAAAAAAAAAAAAGAAAAGAAAGAAAATAGTGGATTCAGGTGAAAAAAGAAACCCGGTAGAATTAAGAACCTACGCCATACGATGCGCTGAAAGCCCCGAGGAAGACATTCAGTATTTCACGTAAAACCTGCATTTGCTTTAAGATTCTCTTTTTATATTCATAAATTTAATTTTAGGTCATTTCATTTGTGATTCGAATAAAGAAAATTTTCCGCTTTCCCTCCAACCCTAATCCTAAACATCTCTTCCAATTACATCCAATTAAATCAACATTCGTGTAAATCGATATCTTTTATTTCGTTTATTTCTGTAAGCAAATTCGTGTCACTGAATTTGTCACGAACCTGAATAGTTTCCGGTGACAAGGAGGGGCGGTGATGTTTTTATGAGGAATTGTGTGTTTAAACGTGAAAACTTCAGGCTGTTTATTTACACCAGGAAAATGAAAATCATCTGTTGTATTTCGATTTCGTTATATAATTATATTAAATCCGAACGTTTTACATGGCTCAAACAAAAGTAATCGGATAATTATCTAATTAGCATGACTGGAGCGCCTGTTGTAGGACGACAGTGAACAATTTAATCTCGCCAGTCCTTTATAGATATAATAAATTCAAATTTTATTTGGGACTATGCCATCATCATATAATCCTTGTTCCTGACTAAGTTAACTGCAGCCAATAGCTAAGATGGTCAATGCACACTCATTACTTGATTACTGTGATCCCGGGTGAAATTTGATTAAATTTAGTGAATATCTACATCGCAGCTAAGGTAGATGGATTCTTCCTGTCAAAAAAGTGACAATTGCTCGAACCCAAGTAAAATTCAAGAGTACGAATGTTGATTTTAGACAGGATTTAACGAACGAATTCAGCATAAACCGATTGGCTAATTATTTTTGCAAAAATTGCGTTCCGGTGATTGGTTATTACTTCATTTCTGGATCGTTTGATACAAGGTCACCGAAGAAAAGGAACGAAAATGCTTGGTTGGTGAAAGGACAACAAAAATTACTTCTCACTCACCATCCACGGTATCTAATAAGATATTCATATATTCTAAGCCTAAAAGTAAAGGGTGCGTCTGTTAGAATCAAACTTACAACATTATCTCTCAGATTAGTTTGCCAACCATTGCACTATGGTAGACACTCTGTATTCATTAACAAAGATTAACACACAACTAAAATAGTGGGACTTTGAGAAAATCGAATCTATCTATCTATCTATCTATCTATCTATCTATGTTTTCGGAAAAGTAATTTAAGGAGATGAAAACAACTTTTGAAGGTTTGATGGGGTGAGTCAATTCAACACACAACCCAAAAAGATGACACATAAAGTGATAGTTAATCTTACAAACAATTGCAAGTTAGAACAATCACCATTGGGCATCAATTTTTTGTGATTTTATGCCAGACTTCGGCTCAGTAAATAAGTGCTTAAATACAGAGAATGTAAAGATATTTATATGATCTACGGATTTTTGAGAGATAAGTAAATGATAAGTTTGTCAGAAATTAAATGTGTTTATTAATTGGGATTTTTCTCGTTGTAAATGAAGAAAATAATTGTGCATCGAATAATAAATGTTTCATGAGTGATCATAGTAGTAATGCCACAAACAACCTTACCTCGAAGAAACAGAAGGTTTGCTCTTCCTGCTACCGACACACGGAAACCAGAAGAAAAGGACGCAAGAGGTGTGACTTGTTTTATGGAGGAGAACGTGATAAGCCCACGTAAAGTGGCGAGATTTAATGAGCATTTAAGAAAGTAAGTTTGAGATGGAAAAAGAAGAGCAGTATTTTGCTTATGTTTGATTGGTGAACATCCATCAGTTTATTTTGCGTGTTAAATAATTTGACTACCCCCTAATAGGTTGATTCCACTTCGACTAGACTTCTAAAACTACGAACAAGCTATTTCGGCATACGAGTAACCAAACGCAAATGGCAGGCAAAGCGTTTGACATTCGGCTGATTCCCGAATTTCATGGCGTCTCATCCGACCAGACAGTGTCCAAATAGTTGGAACAGTTGAAACTGGTGTGCAAGATGTGTGCTTTTGACAACGTCGAACGTGTTCTACCACGCAGGCCGAGAGGCGGGGCTCTGTCAGTATACCAACGGTTAATCCGTGACCAGAGGGAGGATTTACAGCAGGTAAAACAAGCCCTCCTCGTGGATTTTGCGCCGGACCCTTTTGTTGCATTTGACACATTTGTCTCGCGTCGTTTGCGCCCCGGGGAAACTGTGAACGAATATTTGGGCGACTTGCAGGACCTGGCACGTCTAATCGAAGAAAACACCTCTGACCGATGGCTCCGTTGCACTTTCGTGTCAGGACTCTCCGGTCTGGTAAGACGACAATTGTGTGGGTTCTCAAGGATGGAGCACATGACCCTAGAACAGATTCTTGCCAGGGCTCGAACTCTCATGACCGAAGAGGTAGAGGTCGATGAGCCTGTTGCCGGGTTCTTCTTCATGTGTCTGTGAGCCCACCTGCAACCTCCGACAAATAGAACGCAGTTGCAGTGCAGTGCTACAAGTGTGGAGGTCCCAATCACTTTGCCAGAGACTGCCGGCAGCCTGGGGGAAAATCACGAAGAGCGCTCCTGGAGATACACTGTTATCAGTGCCAGCAACAAGGACATGTCGCATCGAGGTGTCCGGGAAACGAGACAAAGGGCGAGATGCCAGCACTACTCTCTCCCCACATAAACTAGAAGTGCTTCCTGTAATGAAAGTGAAAATCAATGGAATGGATCGGATAGCGTTGGTGGATTCCGGCTGCTCCTCATCCATTGTGAGTGGAATGTTATGTCGACCCGAAGTACGGAAAAATACCACAATTCCGACAGCAGGCAGGAAATGCCTTCTAAGCCATGGTGTTGGCAGCATAACTTTAACAGTGACCAAAAGAAATCCCTTAAAGACGAACGTGCGAGTGGTAAACAGCAAGCTATTGGGATTCGACCTCCTTCTGGGAATTGACGTCATCAAGAAATTGGGCGGCGTGCATATCGACGAAGGAGGCAAGCCACATTTTGCTGAGGCGGCTCTCGCTTTGGGTGCGACAATATAGCTGGAACAGCCTGACTTTCGCGCAGAGTTCGACCAAGGCACCAAATTCTGGACAGTGTCGCGGAAGTGGTCCGGTGATCAGCCACCAGAAAAATTATATAACAGAGTTCCGGAGTACACCATCCCTGCAAGAGCTCGTGCAGAATACGAGAAAGAGCTACAAAACTGGATTGATAATGGATGGTTAGTTCCTTACCTAGAAAATAAATTGGGGCCTCCGAAGGGCCTGATCCCCTTGATGGCAGTCATCCAGCAGAGTAAACAAAAGGTAAGACCAGTGCTCGACTATAGGGAGTTAAATGATCATGTGAATCCATTTACGGCTCGTGCCGACATATGCACCTAAAAGTTGAGAGAATGGCGGCGAGCAGGATCGAATGTATCAGTGTTAGACCTTTGCAAGGCATATCTTCAAGTACGTGTGCACCAATCACTGTGGTCCTATCAAACCATGCTATTTAAGGGACGAAGGTATTGCGTGACCCGCGGCACGTGTGAAGGAGCATCTCTACAGCTTTGGAGTCCTCAGCAAGGAGCCGGAGAGGCAACAGGATGGTGCTCAACTGCTTGGGTTACAGGTCTGGGGAGAGGATAACTCTCTGTATTGGAGAAGAGGGAACAAAATCCCAGACATGCCTCGTGTTGTCATGCGACGGAACATATTTTCACTTTGTAGCAAATTGGTTGGGCACCTTCCAATGGGTGGTTGGCTTCGTGTAGCTGTGGAGTTCATCAAGCGGAGAGTATCTGACGTCACCGCTGGATGGGATGACAAAATTGACGACGCCCCTCTCAACACCATGATTAAAGAGGTTATCACCCGAGTGTACAAAGAAGACTCGTCGCGGGGCAGATGGTGCGTCGACGGCCAAGCCCTTAGCGTATGGGTCGACGCAAGCTCTCTCGCTACCGGCGAGTCACTTGTATATGATGGGGCTATAGTAGAGGATGCTTGTTGGTTACGTCTAGAAAAGGACTCCCAACGTATTAACCCCACGGAACTCGATGTTATTATTAAAGGAATAAACTTGGCAATCCTCTGGAAGACGACCGCCATGCATTTGTTTACTGATTTTGCTTGTGTCCATAAGTGGATCTCAGACACCCTTACCGGCAAGGCCAGGGTATGAACCAAAGCCGCAAGCGAGATGCACATTCGACTGCGGCTTGGCACGATAATAAAACTGTTGAAAGAATACGCGCTGTCGATGAATATGTCCTTGGTCAAGTCTAGCCAAAATAAGGCAGATCGATTGACTAGAGTGCCTCAGAGTTGGCTTGATGCAATTAAAAGGAACACTGGGCCAGTGCATTCTGCCTGCCCTGCGTACGTGAGCTCAGTTGGGCTTGAACAAATCAAGATTGACAAAGCGGTCATCCTGGTGTGCGGCGGACATTTTATTTTGTGAGACAGATTGCCCCTGGGGTTTCTAAGGCCGCTATGAAAACCGTTGTCAGAGAATGTGAAGAATGTCAGTTGATCGATCCGGCACCCGTGCACTGGTCAAAGGGGGCTTTGAATGTTAAACAAACATGGCACCGGGTAGCGATGGATATTACTCATTTTAACGGGGCCCATTTTTTGACGGTGATCGACTGCAGTCCCGCTCGGTTTGCCATCTGGCAACGTCTTCCTCGACAAGATGCGACAAGTGTAATCAACCAGCTGAAGGCGCTCTTCTATGAGCGGGGCCCGCCGACAGAGATTCTGGCAGATAATGACACAGCCTTTCGGAGCAGCCTGTTTAAAACCTTCCTAGATGAATGGAGAGTTCGACTTCGATTCCACTGTGCATACGTCCCCTCTGGTAACGGCATCATCAAGTGATGTCACTGAACTGTAAAAAGGATAGCCGCCAAAAAACGGTGGACTATACCGGAAGCGGTATACTGGTACAACGTCACGCCAAAGGATGACGTGTCCTCTGCTACAGCACCAGCCAATAGGGTCTATCGGTACCGCATACGGTTGAAAGGAATCAATGGAACATCGGCGCCTACACACAATCAACAGTCGACTGTCTTCAAACCGGGTGGCCGAATGTGGGTAAAGGCTCCACATGGATGATGTACCACAAAATATAAAGTGGGATGTGTGACAGGAATTACCTGTGCACAGAACATAACGGTCAACGGTATGCCACGTCATGAGAAAGATCTGCGACCCATAGTGGGTCCAGGCTAGCCGACGGTCTGCTCTGACATTTCTTCAGAGAATGCGCGTGAAAGATTTGTAACCATTAGAGAGAGACCATGCAAACAGGCACCCAACACAAATGCAAGTGATGCCTCTTCCAATAACACTTCTAATGAAGACCCAGTAATTGTACTGCCGCGAAGAAGCACACAGCGTAAACGACCACCTCCCGAATGTTTCATGTGTGATCATAGGATCAGGGGGGAGTGTAGTAGTAATGCCACAAACAATCTTACCTCGACGAAACAGAAGGTGTGCTCTCCCTGCTACCGACACGCAGAAACCTGAAGAAAAAGACGCAAGAGGTGTGACTTGTTTTATGGAGGAGAACGTGATAAGTCCACGTGAAGCGGCGAGATTTAATGAGCATATAAGAAAGTAGGTTTGAGGTGGAAAAAGAAGAGCAGTATTTTGCTTATGTTTGATTGGCGAACATCCATCAGTTTATTTTGCTTGTTAAATAATTTGACTACCCCCCTAATAGGTTGATTTCACTTCGACTAGACTTCTAAAACGACGAACACTTTCACTGGATGCTCCCACCACAGTAGTCTTCTGTAAGACAATAGTAAGCATAGAGTGACTGTTGTAGAGTGGTCAACAACCTTAACTCATTGACTAATACAAGTGATTTTGATATTTACTGGATTGCTTACTATTGAATTTCTTTGATGCAGTATCTTTATTATTAATTTTGACACACACACACACACACACACACACACACACACACACACACACACACACACACACACACACACACACACACAAATATGCCTAAATAGTGTACTTATTATTGGATTGCTCGTATCTTTACAGAGTTTTAATGCTTCTGAACTTGTTAATAAGTAATACCTAATAATATCCGTTTTTTATCGACTAGAATAAGAAAATATTGGTTTGTTTGGTTTAGAAGAAACAGTTTTTTCATTTAATAAAAAAACTATACCGTCCAGATATGCGTTTAGGTGACACAGATAAAACTGTGTCACCTAACCCCCCCCCAAAAAAAAACAAAACAAAACAGGTGGCTCCTTCCCGTAAAGGTATCGATATTTTTCATAATGTGGTTTGCTAATTTACATATTTAATTTTAAAAATGTTTTAAAAAAGAAAGCAAGTTATTAGAAAAAATTATATCTTATTATTTCTTTTTTAATCTTGTTTTGTTATTAATAAAACTCAGTTTTTGCTTTTTGAAAAATAAACGATTGTTTTGTTAGATTCATTCATCATCATTTTTATCTGCGATAGCATTTTATCAAACTTGACCCTCTCGCGAATTTACAACATTTGTTTAATTGTTCGTCAAACCACCTAAAATATTAACTAATTAAAAAAAATATTTACAGGAAAACTGATGTAAATCACAAAACTTAATCTTCGATTTTGCTATTCAATTTGTTGTTTTTTTTCTTCGTGTACGGTTATATTTGAATTATTTTTGCTCGATATATATGCTGTTTTTAATCGACCAAATTTTAAACTATCTACAAAAATCAACAATAATCAATCTCAGAATGTTACTTATCGCTGAAATTTGTGCGATGATTATTACAGTCAGTATTACGTTACATGTTCAAATTTACATTAAGTAATATATATATATATATATATATATATATATATATATATATATATATATATATATATATATATATGTGTGTGTGTGTGTGTGTGTGTGTGTGTGTGTGTATCTCGGCATAATGTTCCAATATGAGTATCTTACAGTTTTACTTAAGGAGTCGTAGTATAGTAGAGTCATGAAAATTGAGCCCCAATGCCTTAATTACTTATGATGCTCTTTTCTTAATGTAAACAATGGCCTTCAAGTTGTTACAGTGTTTTCACTATGAAGTACGTTTTCTGAAAAGTCACTGAGTAGAAATCGTGATTTTAAACACTGAAATTCTGAAGCAAAATTTGATAGTTGATCATGAGAAATAATTTTGTCGTGTTATACTCAATGTATTACCCCTGGCAAAAATTACGAAATCAGCATATTTAAAGGAAAGTTCATATTGGTGGTTTTTCTTTATTTAGCTATAAAATCATAACAGATAAGACGCAAAACATTTTTATTCAATAGCTGATCATTCCGGCTTCACAAAATGTTTCTTAAGCAAACTTGATTAAATTATTTAAATTCATGGTATAATTTTCTCTAAGCCTTGCATAGGAAAATAAAATACCTCTATGGTTAGGGAAATATTATAGAATGATTTTGTAATTTGCATCCGTAAAGCAAATACCATCGGAAGCCTAAATAAGCGAATCGGTCAAAAAAGTTAAAAGAAATATCATCAAAAGAATTGTCAATTTAAACAACGGAAAGGATTACAAAACTTATTCAAAAAGGTAACCCACAATGGAATGTGGTGAAAGATGTTTCTGTTGAGTCTAAAGTTTGGTGTAAAAATGTTTGGTGCTTAAAAAAGCAAAAAATACTGGTAGACCACAAAAGCATCAGGATAGAAAACTTGAATCAATTTACTTTTAAAATAGAAAATGTACACCAAAACAAATGAAAAATAGTTGTCTGAATTTCTGAGACGAAGCTTCATGATTTTTTATCATTAAGGGTTTTCGGACTATTGTCTTCATCTTTATTGTTATTTCCACAACGTTTCGGCATAGCGCAACGGTTATAGGCGTTGGTTCCCGAAGCTTCTAAGGGACAATCATCTGGATGTTGTGGGTTCAATCCTGACTGCAGACGAGTAACAATACAGGAATACTTAACACTTTTACCCGGTTATGGCTAACGGAATCAGAACAGGCGACCCTCGTGAATTCAATAATTCAATAAAGGATGTAGTTCGAAGTTCCGTGTAGATTCCCGAGTTCAACAAACACCTGAAGAAAGCCGGAAGACATATCAGCCAAAACGTTGTGGAAATAATAATAAAGATGAAGACAATCGTCTGAAAACCCTTAATGCTAAAAATGAAAAATAAATGGATAAAAACGGGAGTAAAATTCCCTAGACATTCATGATATCGGATTTACATGTCATTTTAAAGATCAAGGGAGATGAGAATAATCACCATGATAATCTGAGTTCTCATTCCATCGTTAGAAAATTCGTTTGTTGATGAAGTCATTTTTCAGAATAATAATGTATCTTGTCATAGAAACAAGTGATTAAAGTTTTTCTTCATGAAAGGTGCATGGTCAGCGAACAGGCCAGATCAAAATTGTAAATTCATGATGGAATTTTTTAAAACGAAAAGGCTTCATCCACCTATGAAGATCTATGAATTGCCATTCAGGGATTTTGGAACTATTTTGATAAAGAATACTGTTTTGAATTATTGAAATTCCTGCCTGAAAGAATTAAGTCCGCTATAAAAGTTTGGGGAGGAGAAACCAAGAATGAATTATAATTTTTTCCTCAATATCGGGTTATTTCATAATATTTTCACCTGTATAAAAAATGATAACTTTAATTTAAATGATTTAATTTTGTTTAAGGAAGATTTTATGAAGCCAGAATATTCAGCTATTAAAGAACATTTTTTGCATCTCTTAATGATACATTCCAAAACAACGAAAATCATTCTACCAGCAAGTAGGGGGAGATTGCATGAAGGCATACCAACAACTGGATGGCAAGAAAACAAAAACAATTTGGAGCCAAATATATCAACGAAGAGAACATAGCAGAAAAGCAACATGGAAAAAGAGACGGACTCGAAGAAGAACCGAAGGCGAAAATACACATCAATTCATGACAGACTAGCAATCGAAATGAATAGATGCTTACAAGAAGCACACGTACCCGAATGGATGGCCAAAAGAAAGACCATATTGATCCATAAAGAACCCCCCTCAAAAGGACTGCCCCAAACAACTACAGACTCATAACGTGATTACCTGCCACATGGAAAATACTAACGGCACAAATTAGGGAGGAAATTCACAACTAGTTAATAAGCTGCAGAATCTTCTCTGAGGAAGAGAAAGGATGCCGCAAATGGATCAGAGACACAGGAGAACTATTGTACATTGATTAATACACCCTCAACGAGATCAAAACGAGATGAAAAAATCTAGCTATAGCGTGGATTGGCTACAAAAAGGCTTAAGCTCCCGCAAAACTCTCTCAAAATGTGCAAGATATCATGTCATAAACTTTATGGAGAAAACTCTGCCAAGATGGAGAGTGGAATTGACAGTAGGAAGGAAAAGACCTAGAGAGGTATTTTCCAGGGAGATACACTATCACCATTACTATTTGTAATAGCGATGATACCACTCAACCACAAATTCAGAAAATGCACCGGTCGATACAAACTTAGTAAATCGCAAGAAAAGATCAATCACCTAATGTACATAGACAACATCAAACTCTTTGCCAAAAATAAAAAAAGAATTGGAAACCCTACTACAGGCAGTAGAAATATACAGTCAAACATAGGAATGGAATTTGGCTTCGAAAAATGCGCTATGCTAGAAATGAAAAGCGACAAATGACACCTGACGGAAAGGATGGAAGTAACAAATCAATAAAAAATAAGAACGCCCGGAGAAAAAGAAACATACAAATACTTAGGAAAATTGGAAGCTGACACCATCAAACAAGTAAAGATAAAAGAAAACATTAAAAAAGAATATCTCAAGAGAACAAGAAAGATACTCGAAACCAAACTAAATAGCAGGAACCTTATCAAAAGGATAAATACCTGGGCTGTCCCTTCGTAAGATACTCGGGACCATTCTTGAAGTTGACCAGAGAAGAACTTAAATAAATGGACAAGAGAACAAGAAGACTAATAACGATACATAAGGCCTAGCATCCCAGAGATAACGTTGACAAATTATAAGTATCAAGAAAAGAAGGAGGAAGAAGACTTACCAGCATTGAAGATAGCAGTGAATGTATCGATACAACGACTCGAAGATTGCATATAAAAGCGCAGAGGAAGACTGATTACAACCACCAGAAACAATACTGACAACACGAGGATAAGATCTATGAAGATCTTATTCTCGTGTTGTCAGTATGAAAATAACTAGAAATGAAAATAACTAGAAAACAAAAATGGGAAGAAAAACAACAGTGTGGACGTTTTAAATGACTAACAAGCGACATCTCACACAAGAAAACGTGGACATGGCTAAGAAAGGAAAACCTTAAGAGAGAAACTGAATCTCTTCAAATAGCAGCATAAAATAACGCCATAAGGACCAATTATATAAAAGTAAGAATAGATACGACGTAGCAAAATAGCAAATGTAGGTTATGTGGTGATAGAGACGAAATGATCAATCACATCATAAGCGAATGCAGTAAACTATCATAGAAAGAGTATAAGACTAGACACGACTGAATGGGCAAGGTGATCCACTGAGAATTGTGCAAGAAGTTTTAATTTGACCATACGAACAAATGGTATATGCATAACCCAGAATATGTCCTAGAAAATGAGACGCACTAACTCCTCCTTAATAGACTTAATCTAGGCCAGACGACCAGACCAAGTGATAGTCAACAACAACAAAAAATGAATCTGCCGAATTGTGAACTTTGCTGTTCTGGCAGACCACAGAGAAAAATCGAAAGAAAAAAAGGATAAGTACATGGACCTTACTAGGGAATTGAAAAAACTGTGAAACATGAAAGTGACGGTTATACCAATTGTAATTAGAACTCTTAGTACACTCACCAAAGGATTTATACAAGAACTGGAGGAGTTGGAAATAAGAGGAAAGTGGAGAGCATCCAAACTACAGCAATTAAGATCAGCCAGAATATTGAGAAGAGTCTTGGAGTTTTGAGGAGATTTGTGGTCACTCCACTGACAAACCATCACTTAACGCTGATGGGAAAAAACTCGAAAAGGAATAAAATAATAATAAAATAAAAAACAAAACAATGTGAACATCATTTGTGTACTAATTTCATAATTTTTGCCTTTATAAATTGATGGACAAAGATTGACATGAAAATTATTTGTGAGTTCATTTCAGGTAAAGACAGAAATGTAGCAATTTGTCAATTTGTCATGAAAAGTGGTTAACAATTGATTAAACTTGCTGAGTGTTTGCAAAATTCTCATACAATATTATTTCATAAATCTATGCCAAATTTTTTTTGTAGTAGCTCTACTTATTCAAGACGAGGTCTGTTCAGAACTCATCCAGACATTTTTGAGAAGCAGTTACGCGGCCTTGATAATCAATTAGAAGTATTTTATCTACGCAAGTGCATGTTCAGTTAACTAGTCGGCAGTTAATGATTTCGGATACTGTGTGACCATCGCCTTCACAAAAACCTAGAGTACAATCTCGAATCTTTATTTCAAAATTTAATTTAAATTATTTTTGCGAGAAAATGTGTCAGTCATGTATGCCAGCATCTAACTTTTGATTTGTTTCAAAGCTAAACTTGTCATTGAAAGGAATATTTCAGATTATGGGCGAGATTAAGAAGAACGCCATGAGGTAACTGATGATGCTTCCAAAATAAATAATCAAAACCTTTTCAGATATTTTAGCATTTTATACTCATTAAACTAATTGTTTAAACCAATACAGGATATACCAACAGTTGCTGAGCGTAGTAATTGCTGATAGAAGAGACTTCCTTCGTTAAAATGTCACTCTTCTGCCCCATACAAACAACATATGAATTTTTTTACTTAGTTGTTAAGATTTTAGTCGCATCAATCTTCTTCGTCACTTCTTTTTGATATTGTACTGATGATAATGTGAAGAAAACATCAATGTATAAATAAACTCACTCGTATTATCAAATATACAAATTTTAATAACGTACAATTATGTTATTCATAATTATCTTCATTTAAGATTTGGTTTCTTTGGTTTCGATAGGTTTGTATTGTGTTTTTGTTTTAAATGTTAAGTTTTTGACTTCATCAGCCAAAACTGAGATGACTTATACGTAAGGCATGTCATGAATATATTTCTTAATCTCAAGGGTTTAACTATATGTATGATCAGCGAATACATTCGGAAGATTAATGTTAGTGAGCAAGAAAAAAACTACGATTTAATAATGAAGCTCATCTCGTAGTCCAATTCACTTGTGTTTGCGAGTTCGATGTTATTTGCGCGAAGAATGAAGGCGGCAAGTCGAGCTCAAATTCCAACCGAGCCTGTTTGTATTAATTCTCTTGAGAAAGACATGAATTCATCCATTCTACAACTTTTGGGTGAAATAGTCGGGCGAACTGGAATCCCTGGAGGTGAACTATTCTAGGAGAAGGATAATTTAGAATCCCAAACCTGGAGCCGACAACTCTGTGATTTATATATACATTAACTTTTTGAAACCTGAATATTTTCCGTTTTTGGATATACCAAATCTGTCCACAGAGAGGAATTGAAAATACGAGACGTTTTGGCAACTGATTTGGATTTTGAGATTAACTAAGCTGCTTCAAGCATTTCTCTTTTTATAAGCATGAAAAATCCCGATATAAGACGACAGTATAAGATAAATTCGAATATATCATGATGAAGTTGTGGCATCAAATCTTAATAAAGACTTGAATATTTTAGATAGAAGTAGAATAAAGCAAGATGGCATCACTTGTTGCATTACGGACGGTACTTAACGTGGTGTAAATTGAAAACACTTAACACATATTTAACATCATGTCGACACACTCACTTCACACATAAGAAGAAAGTTGTTATGATAAATTTAAACTGCAGAGGCAAAGATACACAGTTATTAAAAGGAAACTTTTCATCACAAAGTGCATAAAAGGAAATAGCTTTTCATAAAATTATCAGTCTTATTTCCTGAAGATAGGGAATCTTTCTTGTATCACAAACATGGTATGATGTCTAATTTTCATTTTGCCCGGAGAGGGAATTCTCATCGATGAATTCGGCTCGTACATTTTCTTTCTTCTTAATTGAAGGTCATTGCAAAGTGACAGCCATCTTGTTTTCTGTTTCTCTCATGGCATGTATGTAACAAAATTTTGATAAAAGAAAAGAGAAAAAGCCTGATGGATAAACTGGACGACGAACAGGTTGCAACCTAGTTATTTCGTTAGATTCTCAGTCTACATTCCATTTTCGTTTTCCAATTTCTTTTATACATAATTATTGAAAAATAAATCCAGAGAGAATAAGATATTTTGGTTATAGAGGTTTGTGCAACTGAAACCAACCAACCAACCAACCAACCATGTGTGTAAGGCTTTTTATATTTCTCCTATGCTAAGGGATTTTAGTCTGGTACACAGCCCAATCTAATGTTGTTTTCCCTTAACTGAATTATACAAAATAGGATAAATGGAATTAGTACGAGTTCATAATTGCAATTCATTTGATAATGTTTAGGGTTTATCATTAATGTATAAAAACATTTTGTTTATTTTTATCGTTTATTTACGATGGATTACTACCTTGTTTACGCAAAATTCGTCGTATAGGAGACGGCTTCAGGTTCGTTGAGAAATCTCAGATAGCACTGAGAATTCATAAAATCATCGAATATTTCAAACAAATAACTAATCTTATTATTTTACAGATTTGGAGAAGTATTAACGTAAATTTTACGAGTTTTAGAGAAAAGAAACCTGGGATATTTGTTGCATCATGCTAATATAAAAGTTAATATTTCGAAGAGATAAACAGAAGTCTACAGAAAAGATTCCTAGAAGTGACATACGGCCTTTATAGCACCGCTTCTTACCAGATCATTGAAGTTAAACTGAAACAAAAAAAAACAAAAACAAAAAAAAAAAAAAACAAAAAAACCCAAAACAAAAACGAAAACAGAAAACATGCTTGTGTCTCATATAGCAAAAGAAGAAAACTGAACAGTATTGAAAAAAAGTCAAAATTCATTTCTTCATTCCGTTTATTCTTTTATTCTGTTTTTTAATTTTAGGTTTGAGTCTTTCATTCTTTCGTTAAAACTTTTTCTTACAAATGTGAATTGTTCCAATATATATATATATATATATATATATATATATATATATATATATATATATGAAATTATAATGTTTAAAAAGTGTTCAAAATTTAACCATATCTGAAAACAGCAGAAGCGGAACCGCCTCCAGCAGCGTTGTCGTTGCTACTGCTGGCGCCACTTCCTACGTGATTTTCAAAGGGAAGATAACCCATAGGTCTCCAGAAAGCTTTTCTCTTGATGGTGGGGTATTCTGATGTCTCTAATTCCTTACCAATTGATCCATCTCCGACGGAAAGCTTGCCGAGTATGTAAGCTTGAAGAAGAGCTCTGCTATCGGAGTCACTCAGTCCACTTTGTTGCAAGTAGCGTAGGGTGCTGGCATGGTCCGTTCGTTTCGGTAATGAGTGGACACAGGCGAACAGCAAGGCGAATATGCACAGCACGTGGACTGCGTTCACTGTCATTCTGTTAAAAAAGTAGAAGAAAAAAGTGAATGAGTTTCAATAAGATGACATATTCAGGAAAAAGAAAACACAAAGGACGAAAAGTATAAACGAGCAGTTTAAGAAAATGAATATATATGTGTGTGTGTGTGTGAGTGTGTGTGGTCCGTCAGTATTGGCGAGGGATTTGATTAAGGATCACATTCGTGTGCCAAAATCTATGGATGTTTTGGTATCTTGTATAAAATATCATTGTATTTGCATATCATCTACATTCATCTCGTGTACTTTAAACCATCCAGAGATTATTTATACCCAGCAAGTATTTAGCCGTTACATTCATGTTGTAAGATGGTCATTACATAGAATAAAGGATGTAGAGTGGCTTTTGTTTAGGTTTTGGGTAATTATTTGAATATAAAACCATTTTGCTTGTTTTTATTGTTTATTTACTATGTATTACTGCCTTGTTCACATGAAATTTGGTGTACAGGAAACAGATTCAGGTTCGTTTAAAGTTTACAGATATCTTTCAAAATGCATAAAGATAAATAAATATTTCTAATAAATCTTATTTTCCAGTTTTGATGAAATAGTATTAACATAAGTTTTACTCGGTGTAGGACGCCCCCCGGTATTTGATGTATTATTTTGATATAAAAGTAAATCAATATTTCGAAGAGATAAACGGGATTTTTATCGTTCAGGGTTTTTGGACTCTTATCTTCATTTTTATTGTTATATTCACTACGTTTCAGCCGATATGTCCTCCGGGCTTCTTCAGGTGTTTGTCGAACTCGGGAGTCTACTCTACTCGGAACTTTGAACCACGTCCTTTATTTAATCCACGGAGATCGCTTGTTCTGATTCCGTTAACCATAACCGGGTATAAGTGCTAAGTATTTCTGTATTGTTACTCTCCTGTAGTCAGGATTGAACCTGCAACCTCCAGATGATTTTCCCTTTAGAAACTTCGGGAGCCAACGATTATAACCGTTACGTTATGTGTCCTGCTGGAAAATTCAGAGTGAATTTTTGGGACTTAACCTTCTCACATCACTATGATTACTACTACTATGTATGATTTTTTTTTTACCTGTACTAATATTCCATTAAAAAAACTAACCTTCTTGATTATTGGTCGCCACATTCTATTCACAGCTATACTTGGTCAACTCAACAAGTCAATATAGCCCAACATATCGTAACAACTACCTTGAGCGCATAACATTGGCTCCAAGAAACCTGGATAGAAGGATAGAAGACGGTACCCGAAAACTCACCACAGTTTGTCTGCCCTATGTCAAAGGCCTAGCCAAAAGTATCCAAAGGATATGTAACCCATATAATATCAGTGCAATATTAACAAGTGGCTCAACTCTCCGGAGGTATCTCTTCCGTGTCAAGCCATCAACAGAATTCAACATGATCAAGAACTTGTGTGCACTCCATCTCTTGCAGCTGTGGTAAAGTATACAAAGGTAAGACATGCCGCCCACTAAAAATAAGGCTAGAAGAACATCAAAAAGTAGTAGTGTCAAACGTAAAATCCAATTGCATCAGTTATTCTTGATAGTTTTAAAGTAATTTTCTTTAGAAATAATTGGATTTGGCCACTTCAATTATTGGCTCTCAGATTGTATTCATTTCTATACCTGGTCGACACAAGAGGTAAACATGGTCCAACATATACGAAGGTGAGACATGCCGCCCCTTGAAAGTAAAACTACTGAAGCATCGAAAAGTAGTGGTATGGCTGACCATATATGGATAGAAAAGGTAAACCATCTAGCCTTGTGGGATAAAGTTAAAACAATCGATTAGGGAGAACATTGGAAAAGAAGACGTCTCAAAGAAGCTGCACATATGGAGACTTGAAGAGACTTGCTGTCACTCAGACTCCAGTGAAAGCCTATGAAAAACTCACATAATAATTCATATTGTGGTCTTATTCAGTTTTTTTAAAGTAATTAGCATCTCGACTGTTTTATCCTGTTAAAGCAACGTTTTCACAGATGCTCCATCCTTTTAAGTCGAGGCGAACACTAACTACATTTATTCGGAGAGAATAAAAGCGAATTGTAAGAATAAAAGTCGGGGGGGGGGGAAGAAGAGGAGGAGTAAAAAGGAAGGAGAAAAAGCGGGAAAGTTTCATTAAGTAATGTATTTATATTTTGTTGTTTGTGACGATAGAGCCATGAAAGAGAATGAAACAGGCAATTGGGAAAAAAAAAACAAAGAATTCTGAATACTTCAGGAGTGGCATGTGTCCGTAGATGCTGTGGACATATCAGTTAAACCTTTCCACTCACTATTTTTAATTCTCTGTCTCTATTCCTCTTGTTTTCGTTTTCAACACCCAAACGAATATATATATATATATATATATATATATACAATTATATGCTCGTACAGGAGTGTTAAAAATGAGACTGTGGTTGTATTTTTCCAGATACAAAAGAACGATGAATTAAAAATGAAGTTTCTTCAAAATAGTCGCCTTGAAATTCAATTTATTCTTGTGAGTTTTCAATCAGTTGAAGCTCTTCTGAAAGTCCTTTTTTGATATGGTATGAAGCTGTACCATCATATTTCATTGTCATTTAAATCATTAGATCTTTAGAAAGGAATTTTCACTATAAGAAACTAGAAAAAGTTCTATGAAACTCGATCTAATGGGTATGAAAGGTAATGCATTTATATGATCCTGTATAAAAAAAATAAACTTTAGAAAAAGTTTAAAGAATGGCACTGACTTTTTCAAAGTGTCGATGAGTAGACAACATTCAAGATATCTAGGCATCTTATCTCTCAATTTAAATTCTTCAACTTTTGAAGATTAAAAAAAATAAAGCTTAAGTTTCGCTACTTTTTCCTTAAAGTTCGTATGTATTCAACCAGTAAAAACGATACATTATAATGAGAATTTTATTACATTATAGTGAGAATTTTATTGCATTATAGTGAGAATTTTATAACAGTAATGCACTTAAAATACTTTAACTTGAAGCAACTTTAAGTCCCATTTGTGACGTCATTTTTAATCATTCAAGTTTTTTGATGTCAGTGATAACTATGAAAAACTAATTATAATGTTTTCACGTGTTGATAGATAGAAGCCTCACTATCATCATGGACCGCTGTTACAATGAGAAACTCATGAGTAAAAGTGCAATAAGAAGGAAACTCAAAACTGGTTAAATTGTCAATATAAATTTATTTCGCCGGAGAATATCATTATACTCTCCGTCTCATCAGATGACCGTACATGTTTAACTTCAGGTTGAAAAACAGTAAATATGGATTACAGTCTATATGTGTATGGAGAAAAAAAAGAGAAAGAAAGAAAAATCTATATAAATTTTAAATTCTCTGGCGAGAGTAAAGGGGGTCAAAACAATAAAGTGATAGAAAAATTAAAAAAACAGAAAAGGGTGTTCCTGTGAATCAACCCATCCTAATTTGAACATATGCTAGATTTTTCATAGCAGGTGGAATCTTCTGAATAATGTAATCTTGTAAACTAAATAATTATCTTCATATTGTCTTCGTTTACTTCTTATACATATGTTAATTCCCTCAGCTAATCTGGTCTTAGACTCTCCCTATAAAAATTAAAATTAAAAAACCTTCCGGTAGCCACCAGGTACCTTTAATTGACCCTAAAAATTGTCAAGGGGAATTAACTACTCCAGAAATTAAAAACCATAATTTTAAATTAATATCTAAATTTTCAAGAATCTTCTCCTCTATAAAAATCTCCCCGTCATATAATACTATTAACTATTGAAATAAAAGTTATTAATTTCCATAAAAACTATCCAGCATCAATATCCCTGCTATTACACAGAGTAGGATCCTCGGTGGCCTCAAGTCAGGATAATCTAAATTTAGTTTTATGTCTATATCTAAATACATGTTCGTTCCGTTCATTTAACAGTAGTCCGCGATCTTTAAAATTGATTATACTAATTTTTTCATCGATACACAAGTTACATCTACCATTGAAACTATTCGCAGTTGAAGACTGCCTTACAATTTTCTACTTTATTCGGGTGTTAGCCCTTGATATAAATGGCTCCAAAATATTTAGATAGAGCGGTTTCTAAGATGGTGATTGGAGAAAGAATGTCTGTCATTATACAGTCCTTGTTTCCAATTCCAAGCGAAGATAATGACAAAGATCATTAAATAAGTTTCCAGACTTTTTTCGTATGGGCACTTTTATTGATGGCACACACATGAAACTCTAGTCCCCTTTGAAGTAATCTCCTCCGGCTGCAATCCACTTGTTGTACCGTTCCAACAACTTCTCGAAGGCCCCATGGAAGTCCTCTTGTGTGAGCGTGTCAATGACCGTCGTCACAGCCTCTTTCATCTCCTCAATTGTCTCATAACGACAGCCTCTGAGCTTAGGGAATAAGCAAAAGTCACAGGGAGCAAGGTTTGGACTATAGGGGCAGTGAGGAACTGTCTTGATGCCCATCTTGGTCAAATAGTCTATGACAAGGAAGAAGTTGTGGACTGGTGCATTATCTTGCTGGAAATGCCACTGGCCCGATTTGAAGAGTGTTGGCCTATTCCGACGGAACCTCTTCCTGAACTCCCTTAAAACCTCAACATAATAACCCTAACCCGAACCCTTTGGCCAATCAACTCTGGTGTTCTGACTTCCTTACTCCTCCCACACCTCTCATCATCCCTCACAGACTCCCTGCCTTCCTTGAATCTCTTATGCCACTCAAAAACTGATTCTCGATTCATGCAAGATGCTCCAAAAGCAGTCTGAAGCATTCCATACGTTTCTGTGGCATTTAAAACAGAATTTTATTGCATATCGTTCTTTTGAAGTGTCCTCACATCCAGATTGCATTTTTGAAATTCACCAGCTGTGACAATCAGGCTTTAGTAGGATGTATTCCAATTGCTGCTGTAGCTGTTGATTTGAACCTGAAATCATAAAAATTGGCCAGTCATCTCATAAGATGTATAGCAATATCATACTGTCTACGATACTTTTAAATGCCTGTACAAAAAAAAAAAAACGTCTGGAAACTTATTGAAGGCACAACGTATATAGACCTTCTTCCCATCATTATTATGTTCCATGGAGGAAATGCGCGCTTGGTATACGATGTTCTTCGAGTTGCATCGTCCGCCCAAAGAGGCATTCCCCTTTACTTCTACAGTTACAAGACGCCACATCTGGTCCCCCACAATTTCTACTTAATTCCTCTAGTAACCTCCTCTTATGGTTATTTAAGGTACTAAGCATATTCTTTGTAACTAATCTTTACTGTGTAACTAATCTTTACTGTGTTCCTATTAAAAAATTTCTTAATAGATTGTTCCTATTAATGTGTTTATCCAGGACGTTTAGGAAGTATTTACCTACGTTTATGTTGGTAAGTTTACAAAATGGCGGGTTAAACCAGATTACTTTTCTACTTCTATTTTTTCCTCGTCTATTTAAGTGATTATTATTAGTGTCACCTGCCTTGACGAATGTGTAGGTCCCACTACTATTACTTCTACCATTAGAACCGGAGTTCACTGGGTTCACATACTCCAGTCTACCTTGGAATCTGCTATTTTTGAGGGCTTCATCATATATACTTTTGCTCTCCTCAAAAATTATTTAACATTAGGATTGTCTGTTAATTCTCTGGTTAACGCCGTTAGGAATATATATATATATATATATATATATATATATATATATATATATATATATATATATATATATATATATATATACCGCTGCTTTACGTAGAAAGATTTAAAAGGGTCTGTAGTACGTCTCTTGCACGTCCACCGATTGCCAGTGCAGAGAGTGTCTGGTATAGAAATTACTTATAGACTAGGATTCTACATAAATAGTTTCGGTGTTCGAAGACAAATAAAAGTTTCAAACCCTGGGCTGTAGAATACGCCGACTGCATCTCTGCAGAAGGTCAAAAGGAGTGAACTGGATATGACAGTAAACCATCTGATGATGAAGGCTCCAGTCCTGAAATTTTGGAGAATGTAAAGAACCCCTTCATTGCCATTACTCCCTGGTCCACTTGAACCTGGTGTGGTAGTACCTGTTTGGGTCCTATCTATGGGTCAAATAGAACTGTTTAATCATTTAGCTGTGTGAAAACAAATGACTGATGTTGAATATATTTTTTAGTGTTAAACAGCAATAATTGAAAACATTTAACTGTATGCAAACAAATAAGCCCTGGTTTGTTTAATATATTGTTTACAGACTATTTGTTTACAAATTATATATATTTAATATATGTATATAAGGAGGATTTGGCATTAAATAACCTACAAGGGTTGATATTCCGTAAAACACGTAAAAATCAACAAATAGAGTTCGGCAGAATGATTACCCAGGTTTAAAATTATCATCATGCAGGTGCTAATAGCAGTGAGCAGGTGGCAACCAGCAACAGCATCTGTAACAGCAGCCATGACATTTTAGTTGCCTTAACATTAAGGGTATCAATGAATGTTCTGAGATAATTTTTTCTTGTGTACCCCATCTTACTATGTGGTGACATTTCATGACCGAGTCGATTCCTTTGTGATTTTTTTTATATCTGAAGACACCCAAAGGCTCAAGTCTTTAAATGTAAGCCACAGACAACTGATGATTTTAAAGATTTAATTCATTATGAAACTGCCGCAATGCCACAGACAATGGCTAAGCGAGCGCTGCAGAACTTCAAGGTGAACCTTCTGGAGTGAGCGATATAAAATCTCTAAAACAAAACAAAAAAAAAAAAAAAAATTGACAATAACAAGACAAAATGGCGAATATTCATTCTGATGGAATATTTATAATTTTTCATATTTAAATTTCAAACTCGAGAGAGATAATCTGTCAAAGTCTTAACCAAAACGTTAACCAAAAACTCTTGTTTAGTATTTGTCGTTATATGACATTAAGAACGTTTAGTTTCAATTAACTTTATTAAAAAAGATCGCTTATGGTTCAATTGTATTAATTGCAGTTTTTGAATCAATTATAAAGAACTATTTGGTAAAACTGGCAAATGTTTATATTTTAGTTATACATTATTCATTCTAACATTAAAAAAGAAGCAACATTTTCGGTATATATTAAGTAATGTAAAAATACAACATACGTGCCAATGAAAACACTTGTGCGGTTTTAAGATTCACAACTTAAACAAAGTATTTCGTTTTTCAACGAAGAAAATGATAACATGGAACGCAAACGATTGTAGGCCAAGTGAAATGAACAAGTACAGACAGTGTCAAAGATGTATCGACAACAATATTAAAAGGAAATTTTTTCTGTGCTTCTTCCAGGAAAGAAAAATGAATCGAAGTAAGAACTGCTTCCATTCAAATAAGATAAAGGTAGAAATCGAGGAAAAAGTTTCCGTAAGAAATAAGTTTTTCAGAAAGAGGGCAATATTCCATTTAGATAATGAGAAATTGCATGTTTATTTGTTGTGTTACAATATTAAGATACAAATGATTCATAAACTTATCATATGTGTTTGTTATTAGTTCTATTATAGGTGTTGATCAATCTTTAATGATTTTATTACCTTTTTAATGAAATAAAATATGATTATTTGGTTTTGCCTAATAACTTCAGACGGTACATTTTTTAGAATACATCAAATAACGGCAATAACTTCATTAAAACTTTAATGCTGCCTAAAATTTTATCACAGGCTTTTTTTAAAATCTAAATTAATTGTTTAAAATTTGAAAACTTTTTCATATCAAATTTGAAATTTCAGACTTCTTGTAAAAGGAATATTGTGAGTTGTTCCGTATGTTTACGTGTCCTTAAATCTTACAACGATGGAATAAACAGGTAAAAAAGAAAATTCTTTCTTAATTCGAATATCCAACTGGAAAGTAAGCAGGCAAGTAAAATATCTCTTACGCCTCGAAGATTTCATTAGATAGAAAAATCAACCTATAAGAGTTGATGAAATTTTAGATAATGATTTTTCACCATATTAGCATTTAAAGGTTAATAAATAATGAGAGTGCCATTGTTTAGGGATAAAAATGCACTATTTTTGTTCGAGTCCTTTTTGTATAAGCGTTTCTAGAATTTTCATCCATCTTTACTGTTTTTTTTAGTATTGTAATGCTTGATTTTTTCAAACTTCTTTGTTATAGTGAATTAATACTCTGTTAAAATTGAGGTCAGTTGGGCAAAAACTTTGTTTTACTAGATTCAGAAATTCAATTCTGTATCTATCGGTGTTTATTTTGAAAATAAAAGACCATTCTGATTTCTCTATACATTGTTTGGAGCATCGTGTACACTCTAACAGATAAACAATGGTTTTGCCATTACACAATAAACACAAAAATAAACCTGAAATACTAAATTGGACATAGTGTCGAGATACTACTCTAATTCTTGACAGAGGGCTGGATGATGGAACTTTAATACATTATTTGTGTTTGAGCCCCGATAGAAAGTAAGAATCTTAACTGCTAGGAACACAGGTAGAACACAATTTTCCATTCTCTTCTGAGTAGCATTATTCCACAAAGATAAATATAATTAAAATCAAGATAAATGAGCCTTAAAGGATAAATAAAATGTCAACTGATTGATTTTAACGGCATGTCAATCCTTTCAATGTATGTTCATATTTACATCTTTTTTTAGTTGTTTCTTAAGATCATTTTTTGTACACGGTACAATTGAAAACAAATAATTTTTAAGCTTCTATTTGACTCCTAAATGAGACTCTAAAAGGTTCTAACTCTCTGGGTCAGAGTGGACAAAGGAGTAATGGCAATAGAGGAATGCTTTACACTCCCCATATCTTCAGAACTGGAGCCTTACCACCAGACGCAGGACATTTCTTTTTTTGCAAGTCCGTGTATTCTAAGCCTCACCAACAAGGTATAATTGAATATTAGTCTAAGATAAAAAGAGAACAAAACTTAGCGAATAGATTATGAAGTCTTCTGTTGTTTGGAATGCAAGAATTTTCTGAAAGGTATCCATTTTCCTTTCTAATGTATCAATAACAGTGAACGGGTTGCTCCAATACAGTCTTTCTTATGAAATTTTCCGATCGATTTGATGGTAAGTAAAATGAAAAATTGGTTTGTTTGATGTTGCCTCTATTTTTGTTTTTCCATCAATGTTTTGAAGAGAATGAAAGAATGATTAAAGAAGAAGAACAGAATAGCGCGAATCAAGGGAAAAAGGAACCGACTATATTAAACGTGTATACCTATCGACATTTTGAATCTGTCTTTATCAAACATATCATTTCTCTCCATCACTTTAGAGTAAGAGTCCAATTGATGAGATCATGCACCAATGTTAAATGAAATTGGCTGAGAAGTCACACGTAATGTAGAGGAGATGGATGTTTCTAGGATATCCCAAAAGGTTGCCCGACTATATCTCGACTGTAACTATGTTCTACATTTTTTTGTTAAAAGCTAATCTTGGTATTTTGTCGCTCGAGTTTCCTGATTTTTCAAAACACACACACACACACACACACACACACACACACACACACACACACACACACACACACACACACACACACACACACACACGAAAATGAAATTAACTTAATAGATTGAAAGATAGAAATATCACTTGTCTATTAAACATATTTCAGAAAAGATGTATTGAATACAAAGAGATCGTGTAAGCGTCAAACAAGTGAGAAAGAGATTAACCTTGTGTTACTTAAAAGCAGAATATTTATCCGACCTTGTATACCAACATCTATATCAGAAGGGAATCCATTACCACGTCAGCCACCAGACATCCTTATATATATATATATATATATATATATATATGTGTGTGTGTGTGTGTATGTGTGTGTGTGTGTGTGTGTGTATTCCAAATGGACTTTTTACAATTAAGCAAAAGAGCATGAGAAAATGTTTTTTTTAGTTAATAGGAATAATAAAAAATAAAAGATAATCATGTGGCAGATGGTGTTGTTGAATGTGGTTTATAGTGAGTTGCATTTTCTAAAGAAGGTATATCAAAAAGATTGCTGGCTCCCTCTAGTGCTACAGGTGGTTATTTATTCTGTGACATCTTGGCATAAAATTTTTTTTTACAATAAGCAAACAAGGCATCCATCTACATAAAAGGAAAAGAAGACAAAAATTAATTCGTGTAATGGGGACTTTTTATATGACTAACACAAAAAATATCATATTAGAGATATTGAAACTGAGAAACAATTTCAAATGTTATCGTTTTCCTTAATATTGAATTGTTTTAATGGAAATGGTTTTTATTATCTTGCTCATTCTAATGCGAATTTTTTTTTCAGAAAGACAAGAATTGCATTGTAAAGACATTATTTCGATTGACTCGGTTTGAAGATTGAGGAATTCGTATTTGGAAAGAATCGAGACTATAAAAGAAAAGAGAATTTCAGAAAATCCAGTTCTTTGGTTTAAAGATATGTTGCAAGAAAAGTAATTCAAAGACGCCTGCTTTAGAGCGACAGTAAGCAAACTATTCTTTCACAAGAACATGGCTATACTTTGGGGGCATCAATAATTCTGTTGGTTAATGCTTCAAAAAACAAAAACAAAATTATTGACAGAATTGAATTTATTTTTCAACATCCTTTGGTGAATATTAATCACTCTGTATTTGCCTTACTCGTTCGCTAAGGCTAGGATGTTAGAAAAGTTCAGTTTTTAAGTGGCGTATAGCTGGTTTGGATTCAGAGTTTTCCTTCTTCTAGGCAGATTATCTAGTTGTAAAGTTAGCGACTGTAGTCGAGGTTGACCCGAAGGGTCCCTTTTTAATAGCTACTACACTGAGGTGTAGTGGAGGGAGCTACTACTTTCCGTGGATTGCTCCACTTTACCCTTGATACGAACCTTATATTGCTGAGTGTTAAGCAAGGCGGTATCAAGTACCATTTTTAAAGTCTTTTAAAGGACGTGACCTAGGATTGAACCCAGCTTTCCTGGACCATTGGGGAACACTCAACCCACTTCACCAACCCAGTCTGCTACACAATATACTTATAGCTGATGGGAGAAGAGATGTATTTATACCTTCCCAAAGGTCATTAGTGCGAAGTGAAATGCCAACAGTCGAGTCTAGAATTTAAAATCTGGTGGTCGACAATAATCATAACGCTTAATGTGCCAAATATTAATCATTATACAAAAATTATTTCATATAAGAATTTAGTAAATAATTAAGTGCCAAACCATTGACTTCGATTTAAAAATTGGAATATGAATATAGACAGTTGTATATTGGTTATAAACTTCATACTTTCATTTTTTCATAATTACTAAGCAAAGATTAGTAAATATCAAAAGAGTGTCTTTTATACTGTGTCATTTTCTTCTTACACATCAAATCTTCGTTTCTTTGTGCCCGTGACACAATCAATGAAATATCTTTTCATTCTGCAAGACAAAAGCACATTAGATTCGCATCGGAATTCAGTTTATATGTTTTGAAGACAACTTTAGACGTAATATGAAATAAGAGTTTTGATAGGATCAAAAGTTTAATAAATCAAGATGTTTTTTCTTGCTTTTCAACCATTGCTTGGCCTTACGTATTTGTATTGATCTTAATTTTGCGATTACATATATATATATATATATATATAGTAACACGCATAAGTATTGGATACATGTTATTTTCTGTTATAACTCTCGTTTATGTTCGCAATTTTGCCTCATATTTGATAAGTAATTATTCGCAAAGTTGTTTTAGTTGTATGTGGAAGGAAAATTAAAAACGCATGGTTGAATCCTTTTTTTTATCAAAATTCAAAATTACCCTATGCAAAAGTATTGGATACATGACACTTTTTTAAATTTCCAATGGAAAATTTGTATTTTAAAAGACTTTAAATATTCAAAATTTCGATTGTACTGGAATGTTATCTCTGACCAATCAGAGAAGCACACAATTTTTAACAAGGTAGTGCTACTAATCATCAAACTCTTTGATATGCATTTTGCAATTTAAGGATTAAAAATGGAAAAAACTAAAGAATTATCCAGAGATATGCGAGATAGAATCATTGAACGCCACAAAGGAAGACAAGATTACCGAAAAATTAGAAATGAATCTAGCACTAAGTACAGAAGGAAATATCATCAGAAAGTATAAAAAGTATGGCAACGGTATAGCAAACCTTCCAGGAAATGGAAGACCGAGAAAAATAAATGAGCGCACTTCAAGGTTGATCAGCAGAAATGTGCAAATAAACCCCTTCATTACTCGTTCTGAAATTAAAACTGATCTTAAGGGTGCTGGAATTAATGTAGGTAAGGATACCATTAGCAGAGCTCTAAATCGTACAAGCTTTCATTCAAGATCACCAAGAAAAGTCCTTTACTGAAAACCAAACATGTCAAAGACCGATTAAACTTAGTCGAAACTTATGAAAAGAAAGGTGTGCAGTTTTGGGAAAAGGTAATCTGGTCGGATGAAACGAAAGTTGAACTATTCGGAAGGAACACAGCGACAAGTGTTTGGCGAAAAAAATGGCACTGCCTTCAAGAAGCACAATACCATCCCCACTTTTAAGTTTGGGGCTGGTTCCATTATGATATGGGGATGCTTTTTATCCAAGGGCACTGGTGAGTTACAAGTTATCGATGGTGGAATGAATGGTAGCATGTACAGGGATATTTTAGAAAAGAACCTTCAGAAATCTGCAACTTCTTTTGGACATGGTCGGAATTTCGTGCTTCAACATGACTATGATCCCAAACATACCGCAAAACTTACAAAGAAATGGTTTGAAAATAATGGTATTAGTACTCTCAATTGGCCAAGTTAGTCTCTTGACTTTAATCCAATTGAGAATTTGTGGAATACTTTGAAGGTTAAAGTTCATAAGCAGAATCCAAAAAATATCAAGCAATTACAGGAATTATGCAAGGAAAAATGGGGTAAAGTAACGTTGGATCAGTGTGGAAAACTTGTGGGCAACTATGAAAGCGACTGGAAGCATTGAAACAAAACAGAGGCTATGCAACAAAATATTAAATTGATGTATAAAATACTTTTGCATTGGGTAATTTTGAACTTTGATAAAAAAAAAAATGGATTCAACCATGAGTTTTTAATTTTCCTTCCACATACAACTAAAACAACGTTACGAGATATTACTTACCAAATATGAGGCAAAATGGGGAACATAAACTAGAGTTATAACAGAAAATAACATGCATCTAATACTTATGCGTGTCACTGTATATATATATATATATATATATATATATATATATGTATGTGTGTGTGTGTGTGTGGTTCGGTCACGATTTATGTTTTGATTTATATATACTCACTTCCCACGAAATCACTAATATCTGATACTAAAGTGTTGGATTTATTCACAAATTCTAATATATATATATATATATATATATATATAGAGAGAGAGAGAGAGAGAGAGAGAGAAATATAGAAATATAAATGGAATGAGAGAGAAAACATAGACACATACTGATACACAAATCAATTCATTTTGTTCATATTTCTTTGAAAGCAAAAAAAAAAAACCCAAAAAACTTGTACTGACTTAACCTGAAAAGATCCTCAGATAAAAGTCACTTTTACGCCTTCTAAGAAAATGAATATCATTTTCTACCGACGACAATAATTTTTTTATTATTTGACTTCGAACTGATGTCATGATTAAAATTGACATTTGCTTCTGAAGGAACTTGGATCAATTTAGTCTGGTAAAGTGTTGAATAACAAAAATAGCGAGTAGGAAGCCTCAACCACCACATCAGCTCCCGATAATACGTGTGAATTTTTCAAAAGTATTCTCTCTGCCCACCAGACGGTTATTGTTACGTTGTCCAGAAAAGATATTGGAGAAGAATTGAAATTCGAACTCGTGTAGTGATTGTTTGGACTCGCATTGGACATGAGATGAATTCAATAAATATTCTAAAGATAACACAAATAGATAAGAATCTGATGGAATGAAAATTATATATATATATAAAATTATTTTTTTTCAGCTCTCTCTCTCTCTCTCTCTATATATATATATATATATATATATATACAGCTGAATAAAAAATAATTAAAAAAAGATTTTCGTAAATCAAATTAAAATTTACTTCGCTGCTAATGGCTTCTAACAGCTTGGCTTGACGTTTGAGTCAACCGGGTTTCGATCCCAGCTACGGGAAGCTAATGTCTAGCCACACTGATGAGTTCTCATAGGACGAAACAGTGGATGACTATATATATATATATATATATATAATAACAGCAGAGAGTCCCCTAACTTTCACGCAATCCGTCCTTATCATTCATCACTCCTGGTAGATCCTTGAAGCTTTATTCTGTATCCGCACAAAGTTTATGTAAGTCTTTGCTTGTTGGCCAACACTAACTCGTCCATGTTCAGGACTCCATAAGAGAACGTTGCGTAAGTGTTCGTCCTTACTTCGCCAGCAGCGACTCGCACGTCTTGTTCGTCTTACTTGAATGGTTTGTGAGATGGCCGTGAAGCTACTGTTATGTAAGATGTTGCTTCTAGGATTTGTTCAAGACTGCACGTAAAATTCTTGTGTAGTTCCCATCTATCTTTTTCTCTATATGTTTTATAAGTACACCTATGTAGTAGTATATACTCAGTTATAGCGTGGAAGAAATACCGTTTTGTTGTATCGGATAGATCAGATTTCCATATGACGATAAACTGTCAACAGTATTCCTCTATACGTGTGTTGACATCACTTTCAGTAGATATGATATTGCTGCTGAGGTATGGAAACTGGTCTACTTATTTTCGAGGCTTACCTTTAACAGTGGAGATGACTCCTTTTGTTTAAAACATTGTCATAGTGAGACACTAGCGTTTGAATACCGATTGCCAGTAAACGGAAATTTCAAACCTCTTGATTGTATAAATAGAGGTACATGTTGGCAATGTCTTAACTTAGTATAAGGGTGACGATGAAGGTTTTTTTTACTTATGCAGGAGTTGTAAACCGGGAGTGCGAGAAATTTAAATTAAATGAATTAACACAGAATTTATTTAAATGTCTAATATTCATAATAAGAACGCAGTAATAAGATCAAGGATACTTGCTAAATTGGAAATGGACTCTTAATTATTTCTTCAGACGGTAACGGAAGTGTGTCAACGCATTGTAAAATCGCGAGGATTGAGGAAAGAGACATTTCACAAGTGCATGGTGTCCAACCATTCAAGAAAGAAGAATATAAACCTTTTTCAACTCTTAATAAAACATTCAAAAAAGATGATAGAGCCCACCTCTCACTCAATACATCATACTTGCCCAGGTTGTAATGGTAAGCATTTCAAAAGTAATTGTTTTTTCAAGAACAAATGATACTACGAATGTAATAGGGTTGGACACAAAGCTACTCATTTTAAATACAAAAAATAGGGAAAAACAGAACATGGTAGATACATGGTATAAAGTCGAAAAACATAAAGAAAATATTATCAAAACTTCGAACATATCCTTAACTGAGCTACAAACGTCTCAAAAGAGGAAATTTGTTTCATATAAATTGATAGTGTAAAATAAAACTACTGCTAAATACAGGGTTTGATATCACCATCATCAATGTTATATAATGGCCGAGGGATTTCGTTTTATATATCTTGCCTTTGGGTCTAGTTAGGCTGAGAACCTTTCGGCTCAGCACATGGGTTAGTTAGGTGCAAACTTGTGCGCAGGTGTTAACGCGCACGCAGGGAGGATATGTCGTTCACAGATGTCAAAATAAAAATCCCAGATAGAAAATTGTGACTTGGGGATGTGAATGACATCATGCACTGGAAGCGCGCGCGGGATTTTGAAGAAAGTCAGTTAGTTGAGAACTAGACACCGAACGGGAAGGGTCGACTTTCGGGGCTCGCTGAGGCCAGACGAATTCGTGCGCTACGGGCGCTGCACGTGATGGGGGGCAGATGGAAAAGTCACCATAGAAAGATTGTGCATCTCTCTTCCTTATGTCGAAACCTTTAACTCAAAGGTAATAAAAGGTTTCGTACCTGAACAAAGAAGTCGTTACGTGTTTTTCGAGTTTCGGGATTCCTATGTTCTATGTATATATGTTATGAACATTCTATGTACATTTCACATATTCATGTATGGCTATGTTACAAATGTACAGATATGGAGAAAAATGGTAAATCCAGTTTATTAATTTCTAAAAAAAATTGTTCATGGAGTTTCAAGAAAGAAATTGAACTTTTTGGGTGAATTCACCGGCACCATTTCTTTTGCTTGTAAAACTAAAAAAGCGGTTGTGTTTTTATTAAAGAATATAGCTAATTTATTTGAAACAGATTGAATTGCCTTATTTGATCTATAAGATCTTCCAGTTATTCCCTTTGGCTACAAAATAAATATTGTTACCCTCAGTATTAATACGGTGACTAAAAAATTAAAATATGAATTAAAAAAAGGTTTCTTAGAAGGTCTAAACAGGTGCGCAAAAACTAAAGCTAAATTTGAAGTGAAAGAGAATGTAACTCTGGTTTTTAAACCAAGGAAGGGTGTACCGTTTACTGCGTTAGAACTAATGAATAAGGAACTGGACAGACAAGAAAACATTGGAGTGATATAAAAAACTGACTATTCTGAATGGGCATCAGCAGCAGCTTAAGTTTAAAAAAAAAAGAAATAATAGACCTACGTATGTAAGGGTTTTTCAGGAGGGTTAAATGAAAGTTTGAAGCAGTTAACAAGTCCAGAGGAAATATTTACCAAATTAAATGGTGGTAATTTTTTTAAGTTGGATCGTTCGAACGCTTACCTACAGGTACAAGTAGATGAACAGTGATCAAAACTATTAAGAGTTAATACTCATAAAAGGCTATACAAATCTAAGCGACTTTCTTTCGGTAGAAAGGTAGCACCAAGCATTTTTCAACAGATTATAGATACGATGCTTTCTGGTTTGGATTGTGCACAAGCATATTTAGATGATTTACTCATCAAAAGCGAGTCCTGAAATCAACATATGGAAGATCTAAAAAAAAAAAAAAAAGAATTTGAGAGAATTATACATTAAGGTTTTATGGTCAGTTAAGAAAATGCGAATTGTTTATGTTCAGAGTTAAATATCGAGGACAAATCATCGATGCAAATTGTTGACGACCAGATCTTTCAAGGTTGAAAGCAATAAGAGACATGCCCACCACAACGAATACAACAAAGTTACAAGCATTTTAGGGTTTGTAAATTACTATCAGTAATGCACATGAAACGTGCATGAATTAAGGGCACTATTAAATAACTTGTTAAAAAAAGAAATTAAATGGAATTGGTCAGGTAAATGCTAAAGTGCTTTCGAATGGATTAAGAAAGTCTTAACATCAAATTTGTCACAAGCTCATTTTGACCCGAAAAATTAGAGACTGTGGTTGCAGCAGACGGGGGACGGAAAAACTAGACCAATATTTCATGCTTGGAGATCAATAATAGCAGCTGAAAAACGATACAGCCAGATAGAAAAGGAAGCATTAGCCATCATATCTGCTAAGAAAAAATTTAATAAATTCATACATGGTAGGGAATTCATACTACAGACAGACAGACCATCGTCCATTGTTGTTCATATATTGATCAAAAAAGGGTGTTCCTACTCATACAACAAACAGACTGCAGTGATGGGGAACAATCCAATTGAACTATAATTATAAAATGGAGTTTTTACCATCTAAAAAATTGAGCCACGCAGACTGACTACCCAGACAGATGCCAAAATTATACTAACCATTTGAGAACACAGTAATTGCGGCGATAAGAGCCGAAAATGAAATCAAGAATGTATTATACAATACAGTGAGAGAACTATCTCTAACAATAGAGGAAATAAGAATTGAGTCGGAAAAAGATAACTTTATTATAAAAATGAAGAAGCAAATAAGATTTAAAGAAAAAAGTGAATATCACAAGATTTCATAATGCAATAATGTACTTATGCACGTAGAAAGAATTCTGATACCAGTTTCGTTAGAAAATCGTATGCTAAAAGAATTACTCGGAGAACATCCAGGAGTTTCTAGGGTGAAATCCTTAATGAGGTGTTATACGCATTGGCCAAAAATGGATCAATACATTGAAGATCTTGTAAAATCAGGCAGAGCTTGCGCTCTGGCAGCAAATACAACGCCAATAAAATTTCAACCTTGACTAAAAACCGATGTGCCATGGTCTAGAATACACAAAGACTTTGCAGGACCGTTAAACGCATCAAACTATATTGTGGTAGCCGATAGTTACACTAAATGGCCAGAAATATTAAAATGTAGAAGACTGATTTCCACGGCAGCAGTACATTTATAGAACTAGATTTTAGCAAGCTTCGGTGTACCTAACACTATAGTTTCAGATAACGGGACATAAATCACAACTAGTGAATTTAGGGTTTTCTGTAAATTATTACCAATAGAACACATTACAACAACCCCGCATCAACCAAGATCGAATAAACAGGCTGAAGGTTTTGTCGATACATTTCAGTAAAATATCGGAGAGGGAGGGGAGGTAGATGAAGGAAAGCAATTTCTGAGTGTTTTCAGAATAACGCCAAACCCCATCATCGTATCTGGAATGTCGTTAGCAGAGTTGATTTTCGCCAGGAAAATTAAGTCCGTTTTTGATAATTTTTTTTACCTGATTGTAAGGTGAAAACACATAACTATAACATAAGTAGGTACTTCAAACTTGGAGACAAATTTCAAAGTGTACCAACGTGGAAAAGAATTTCGGGAAGATGCCGTTATAAAAATACGGATCGGAAAAATGATGTACATGGTACAGGGACAAAGGTGGGAACATAAGCGAGACCTTAATCAGATTCATTGATTTAGTAAGTCTACGAAAAGAGGTACCTATGGAAATATTGTATGACATGTTTGACGTACCTCCATCACCAGAAACTGTTGAACCAGGGGTTTACGACATGAGAAAAAGAATAGCAACGGAATTTTTAAATATCGAACCAAAACTGAAGAAATACAGACTCTAGAGGAAGTCATCTCAAAGGGGAGATGTTATATATGAATAAGGTTTGAATACCGATCACCAGTAAACGAAAATGGCAAACATTCAGATAGTATAAATAGAGGTAGCGTACAGTTAGGGAGAACTTTAGTTCGAGGACTTCTTTGAGACGAACTTCAGTGAGAGAAAGATTTGAGTTATAGCTTGGCCGGTACACTCTTGTTTCAAAGTGATTCTGCTATTGTTCTTTGCAAGACTGTTGTGTTATGGATAATAACGATCTTTTGTTTGTCTTTTTTTCTGTTAATATACTAATTTCGGTTAGAATGAAATACTTACGCTTTTGTTAAGTTGTCAGTCGATTATTTCTTTTTTATGCACATGTGTAGGTCAAAAACACACACGAATTCTGTTTTCTTTGCGTTTACGTCGAGATAATGCCCCCTGATGCTTGGTCAAGGTTATTCAGTATGGATTCTGCTTGGGTTGGTATATTAACGGAAGTTCTACGTCATCTGCGTAATCTTCTGACAAATTTTCTGTGGAATATCGTCTGCTTCTTGCTCCCTTTTTTTTTTTAGTATGAAACTATTTTCTTTTATATCTATTGTGCTAATGTATTTCCTCGCAAAACTCCAGCAATAAAGTCAAAGAAGTTATTGTCGCCATCACGTGATCAAATCATTGCTTTCGTCCTTTTGTGAAGCATTATCATAGGTGTATCAGTTTCTTTGGGGAAGACCATTTGCTAGAAATATTTACTCCGTTTTCCCATGTATGGAATCGAATGCCTACGAGAAATTGACTAAATAGTGTTGCTTCGAGATTTTATGTACGTAATCATTCGATGATTCGACAGATTGTCTGGCTCTCTGATGTAGATCAATTACCTCAAAAACCCGTCTGATTTATCCTAAGGATTTTCTTCATTTTACGTTGTATATGATTGAAAAACAGGGCATCATAAACCATTGCAACTGTTGGAGAAAGAGCTATGCCTCTTAGTTATTGCAAGGTCGTTTTGTTCATTTCTTTATTGTATTTTTTAATAAACAGCGTCGTATACTCAAAGAAGTATGCCGTCAATTTTTTTTCTATATTTCAGGGGTATTTCGTTGAGGTCTGCAGGTTATCAGCTTGTATTTCTTTCACGCGTCAAATTCTTCCTCCGTAAACTGTCCTAGCGAGATGTTTACTTGGCTATTAATTTTTTGGATAGGTTTGCCTATGATTTCAAGAAAGCTTCCACGGGGTGTCCTCGTGGTGTAATGTTTAAGGTGATAGTAGTTCAGCGAGTTCGAACTACAGTCGCGCAATTACGTTCAATTTCGAACAAAAAACCTTGGGAAAGGTATAAACCCCCTTGTCCTCCCAGCTATGAGTTAAATAGTACCGGTGCTGTTTCTCTGGAAGGATGGTTTGGCATTAAATAACCTACGATGGTTGATATGCTGTTAACCAAAGAAACTCACCAAATCAAGAATGTTTGCGAGTAGATTCTTGAATGAAATTTTCTAATTCTTGAGTCTTTCTTCTTGGTTGGCGGCTTTTAGTTTTGTTCTCGAGATGTTCTTCCTCCCACGCACATTATTTACCATCTACCATAATAATCGTGATTGTCTAACTGTAAAGATAGGTTTTTATGAATTGAGATTAAAAAAACATAAATCAGAACATTCGACCAAAACGTCCAGAAATGGAAGAAAATGGATTTCAAATTCACAAGTGAATTTTAAGGCAGGTTATAATTGGTTAAGTAAAAGGAAAAATCGTTTGCTTTTCGATCTAGATAAAAACATTGGACGAAATGTATAGGTTTAGGTGTCATTTCAAATAATTTGTCTTCATTGTATCTACAAAAACATTAGCTATAGCAGTACCAAGTGGGCAAACCATCGATATTCAGTTAAAATCTCTTGGTACATGATGTTGTTAAAGTTAAATTCGATTGATTTGGTTGCAATATACTTCAAGTTCAGGAAATACTTCTTCAGGGCAAGAAGGAGTTGTCAAGATAGCAATGATAAAGTGAAACAGCACAGATAGCAATAGTCTCGTCTTGTGGGACGTTTGTATATATAAGCATGAGATGTTAAACAAGCAGAGGAAAGAATCATGAGGGGGTGAGGTAGGATTTTGAGTTAATTTAGCAAAGGTAAATGAGTCCTTGAGGGGAGTTTTACTTTCGTGTTTTTAACGCAGACAAAACAGATTTAATGTGCTTTAATCAAAGAGGCAACATCTCCTCACTAAAGGGTGCTCCTCTGAAACTAGTGGACAAGTTCAACTACCTCGGAAGCAGTGTCTCATCAACCGAAAATGACATCAACACGCTACTTGCAAAGGCATGGGCGGCTATCGATAGACTATCGGTCATATGGAAATCAGACCTGACCGATAAAATAAAACGCAGTTATTTCCAAGCAGCGGTCGTGTCAATACTGCTATATGGATGCATCACATGGGCGCTAACTAAACATATGGAAAATAGCTTGACGGTAATTACACAAGAATGCTGAGCTGTATTGAACGAGTCCTCGAGGAAACATTGCACAAAACAGCAGCTGTACGGCCACCAACCACCCATCACGAAAACTATCAAATTTTTGACGAACCAGACATGCGGTACACTGCTGGAGAAGTAAGGACGAACTCATAAGTGATGTGGTCCTGTGAACCCTTTCACTTAGACGAGCAAAGTTGGGACGACCAGCTAGAGCCTATATACAACAGCTCTGTGCCGTTACAGGATGTAGCCTCCTCTCAAGAGCGATGAACCATAGAGACGGGTAGTGAGAGAGGGTCAAGGAAATCCGTGCTTGCAGCGCGACATGATAATGGTGAAATGAGTCCTCGACACAATGACTAGAGTATAATTTTAGAAAAGGTTCAAGTATCTTAGCAAGCCATTTAGCTAAGTAGTGTTTGTACAGAACAGACTCTCGATGCGTCAAAGGGAGACGTGTTTATGGATTTTAGGTAGACCATGAAGTCGTGGTCTCTGGGATATAATAAGGCAGATTTTTTCATAAACACTCTTGGGTAATAAATCTTCTTGATAGAAATTAAGTAGTATGTACAGGCTGCGTCGTTCTTGGAATGTGTGTTTTTTCAAAATGTACAATACTGTCTAAAGTGACGGACGTTTGAATATAATATTGGAATTGTTTTGTTGGAGTGTCTTCGTGGCGGCAATATGCTGACGGTGTAAGTATTTCTGAATTATATTTCTTTAGCGTTGGTTTCTTTTAGGTCATTTCTCTGATGAGACCTAAGCGAAAGAAGATATATTTCAGAATATATATATATATATATATATATATATATATATATATATATATATATATATGTATATATATAAGCCGAAATCGGAAAATATCAAGAAATATGATTGATGATTCTATTGAGATAATTTTAAGCTCAGAAGATATTCAGTGATAAAAAGTCTTCTTTGTTTTCTGTAGACAAACACATCAAAACAACTGAATAACACTGAATAACAAATGTCATGGGATGCAAGTTTTCAAAACTCCCGTATTCTAATCGTAAGGGAAATTTTTTTTATCTTAAAAGTCTTTTGTTATTAACTGGAACATTTCGCTTGCTTCCTCGATTGAGATGATAATTGCATATAAAGCAAAATGAATAAACTTTTGGTAAAGCAGCTCATCTTGTGTGTGACAATAAATAATGATGATGATAACGACGATTAGGATGATAAGGATGGTATTTATATTAATAATAATAGTAAGGAGGATAAGAGAATTTATATTGTGCTCGCTCCTCATGAATCGGTCATAATCAAAGTATAATACATCTAAAGCGAATTCGATCCTCACTGGATGTCACACACCTTCAGCCTCGTTGCTGTCTTTGATAAATAACGATCATCTCCTATTTGACAAATTATTATGCTAGATTCTAATACGTTTGATCCTCTCTGACTTCTCATACACAATGCCTTTGAGACATCATCAATAAAACGTAGTATGTATTTATCAACCCCTTTGCACAGGGTGTGACACAAGGTTAATTTTTAGCGGGTTGAACATGTTTGAATTCAGAGTTTTCCTTCTCCTAGACCGGTTACCATACCAAGGTTAAAGAGCCCTGTCTGCGCTGCTATTTATCCATAGGGGGAGGGAGAATACTTGGATTCATACTTTTTCCGTCTTATGAAATGCAAAAGGCTTCGTCCAGGATTTGAACTCGTGTTGGCGTGTCCACTTCCAACGACGATAACCATTACCACACGGGCACCTGAACGTAATAAGTATCAGTAATATTCATATTAATAACGATTATTGAGAATTCTAAAAGTTTCGACAATTTATGTTAAGGCTTAGATTTAACTTTGAACGTGAGTTAGAAGCAAAAGTAAATTGCTTTTCACCCACCCGAACACGTACTTACACGTTTTATTAGAAAATGGATAAACTCATTAAAGACTTGATTAAAGAACAATATCAACTGTGATTAAATTTCCGAACAGCATTCCCTCGTAAAAGCTGCTTTTGGCGAAGGCTGCGTCTGGATGAACGATTCAGCAAGTTTCCATTCCGTCCGACCATAGTAAAGTTCTTTTCACCCCAATAGTTATGATGTCTGCTGCCAGATACAATCTGCTGTCAGCGACTGCATTCAGCGGACATCTCTTCTCAAGTGAATACTCTGATATTAGGAGACCTCAGGTCATATTTACAGACCCCCTGTAGCAAATGGGTATCGTGCAAACTGGGATCCATGGCGAGCTTTCTGTGTAAAGTGTTTTTCGGAATTCTGACAATCCGTTTGCAACGGACTTGGCCTGGCGAACACGTCACTGCTTGAAGAAGGCATACATGTTTGGCCTGATTCAGATCATCTTTATCCGGCATACAATCCGAACATCCGGCGCAAGCACTGTTAGTCGAAGGAGTTGAAGCAGTGTTCTTAGCACATGTCCAACTCTCAAGCCTTGAACACAGAAATCTAAGTATCGGTGGTGAGAGCCTTGTTTTATGCAAATACCATGTTACTATAAAAAGGGAATCTCTATGCAGGGAGACCTAGTTATGTGAGCGATAGATATGTATTTTCTAAGCTTTGATTAGTTGTGAAACAAGGACAGAAATGTTAGGTACACAATGAGAATCGAACTCACTACTAATTCTCGGTTAACCTTGTTCATTAAGGATTACATTATGCTGTAAGGGTTGAACCTTCCCGATAAATAACTCCTATTTAAAATCTGTTGACTCCAGTAGTTCACATTTTTACAAATTTACAAGCACAGCTTGCAAGCTGTTGATATCAGTGGTGGTGACTGTACAAGAATAGCGTTTTGTAGCTAAAACTTTGCTCTATTCGACACTGTTATTGTGCTCCCTGCATCTGTTGATTTTTTTGTAGAAATAGGAGACATTTCTTTTCGGGGGTTCTCGTATATAAATTCCCATTGCGTTTCATAAGTAGATAGAATAGGAAATGAGATTTATATTTTGTATAGTCGAGACTGTAAAACTCATTTGTTGGACATTTATCTTTCATATAACGACAGAATGTCTAGAAACATTTAATGATAAAAGCAAGCAGGAGACTTGTCATCAGAAAAGACCCGACAACTAATTTGGAAGTAAAGAAAGAATAAAAACAGAAAGAATAAAAATAGAATCATATCAATAAAATGTTTCTGCGTGAAAGAAAATCCTGTCAATAATCCCTGCATTACATTCTAACGAATTCAGCAAAAGATTCAAATGTTGTGAGATGTCCTCTCGTTTATGTCACGAGATTTTCCTGTTGAGATGACAGATTTGATTGAATAGAACAACGGAACTCTGGTCAACAGAAAGGAAAACAGCCTGGAATAAGAAAATCTGGAAAAAAATCTTCAGAAATCTTGAAAGGGAAAAAACACTTTCTATATTTGTAAAGAAAATGTCAGAGATTATCGCGAAGACAAAAAGAGAAACAAAAAAATTAATGTTCGATGAAAACTTTTTGTGAAATCATTTACAGATATAAAAATTTTGCAAAATGTATTTTCTTTTGTTCCCTTTTCTCTGTGCCCTTTTTTCCTGCTTTTTCTTTAAATAAGGTTAATTCTGTTAGATGTGATGCCAGCAAACAAAGCACAAATTTTGTGGACATGTGTTTGATTTTAAAATCTGTATTTTTATGGGAGGAAACTTCAACTGGTCATCATAGATAAAATATCAATAGTCCGTCAACAATTAATTTTGATTATATAGTAAACGTTTTCAAGATTTTCATCATTTCGGATCTGCCAGGCGGAGATGAGCCTTTGAATGATATTTCACTACGTTTGAAATACAAATATCATTTGTACACTTGTGTTTTACCAAAAGGATCTTTCTTAAAAGCTTCACAAACGTTTACATTAGTTTTAACTGCAATTTCCCCTAAAAAACACATCTTCATGCGGAGTTTTTGTTTTGTTTTTATAAACCATCTTCAAAAGTTACTTTTAAACACCCGAAAAAAGCTACTAGGAACAAATCAATCAATCCAGAACAACGTCATGTGGCAGGTTGGCTCAGAAAAATGCTGACTTGTAGTTCCAAACAGCTTAATATGCAACTACGCTCAGCTCATGTGCCACATTTAAATTTCATTTTTGCGTAAACGGTCTCGTCAAAGATGTTCTTGTTGTAAGTAGATATTTAAAAATATAACATTTATATCTATTAAGAAATTTCCACAAATCACTCACGTACCTGCGGACAAACATACAAACTATTTCATTAAGGAGTAAAATATTAATCAATTGGTATCACTTGGTATCACTGTACTCAGTGACAGTAGTTGCAATTTATTTAGCATTTAAATATTACAAACGTTCGAGAAATCAAGATGAAATTCTCTCAAATAAGTCAAAATCATTGTATTTGGTTAAAAAATTCGTGAGATTGAAATTGTACAGAATCAAAACTGTTGAGCATTGTTATTTACTGTCAAATTTCTTGAGGATGTGTTCTTACGTTGAACTCATCCATCGAAAAATCTCCTAGAAAGATATCTTCGCTGATTGGTCTGTTTATGGTTCATGTTTTGAGAACCACAAAAGTTTTTTATTCACCAGAGGGAAAATGTGACACATAATCAGCTGGTTTGACTTCAGTTTTTCTTTCCGGTTGTTTTTCCAAGCCCAGTTTTCTCTACTTTTTACTCATAAGAGGGAGAGAGAAGCTGGATTCACACACACACACACACACACACACACACACACACACACACACACACACACACACACACACACTATATATATATATATATATATATATATATATATACTTATACCAAAATAATTAGAAAGAAATTGTTTCTATTTATAATGATAAATAATAACAATTTGTTCCAAAAATGATGTAAAAGTGCTCTCTGTAACAATGGCGAAGCTGTTTAAAATCTCTATATTACTATAATCTCCCACTACTTTATCCATAACTGTGATTTTATATTTTCCTAATCATCAGACGGACAGATGTTACATGCTGTTGCTTCTATGTATACATTGTTGTAAAATGTCGAACATTAATTTGCTATAATCCTTGACTATTGCTTGTGTAGCGAGTATCATCTTTACTAAGTATCACACTATAATTGTCTTGTGGCAGATTAATGTTAATTAATAAAGCAAAATATACTGACAATAAACGGGACTTCGAAGCAAATAGAATCGTTATCAGTAGAATAAAAAAAAGATAAAATAAAGTATCAGAAGAATAAAAAAAGAAGTATCAGAAGAATTAACTGATATATCCTCGACAGTGGAATGTAAACAATCTTCTCCGGTGGATTAAATAAAACGTTCAGTTTGACATTCAAAAAACGCTACCCAATACAACAAATAACTGAAGAAGAGCGGAAGGTAGAGCAGTCGAAATATAGTAAAATTATTTTAAAAAAAGAAGCATACTGAGGGCGACGACGTTTCGAATAAATCAGTGAATAATGAAATATCAATTATTAGGCGTTCATTAATCACGGAAGAAAACTACTGCTTCCAGAAACTCATCGATCCTAAATGAAGACTTTCAATTGACTAAACATTATTTCGATACAATTTTAGCAGAAACTCTGCGGTTCTTTTACAAGCGCTAATATTATGGTGAGTCTGATCTATGATTCTCAAAGCTTCATAAATAAAGTCAACTTATAAAATAGTTTAAACACCTAATATAAAAATATTTTACTCAAAAGCATCGAAGTTTATTAAAAAAGAGTCTTATCTCGTAACCAGGTTTGGTCGTGGGGGCAATTACTCATATTGTGTGCCTTGGCAAGAAATAGATCATCTCTCCCCAAGTTTGGTTTATTTTAGATCCCTTCTCCTAAAACGATTGCTATGCCAAGCCTAAAGCACCCAGTCTACTCTTCTATTTCCTCAAAACCACGAAGGGAGATTAGTTGGATTCATACTTTTTCTAGGGGTATAAGCGCTATGTGAAATGCAAGCAGCTTCGGTTAGGATTTTAACTCGGGTAGCTGAGTCCATTTCCTACGACGATAACAAATACGCCAAGAGCGCTTTATATAGGAGCCCGAATCGCGATTGAATTAATCCTAAAATAACCAACACTGACATTTTATAAACATTAGGGAGATTAATTAAATAAAGACAAAAGAACGCTAAATCACCATTTGTTAATGGATTCCCACAAAAGATCTAATCACAAAGTCACACTTCTTTCCCCTTGGGTGCTCGTTGCATTCACCAGCATACAGAAGAGGCCATGTCAAGCCCTTTGATCTTGTGGGTGTGATTTCTGATTCAGCATCATTCGAGACATTAGGAAGCTTTCATCCATGAATCTACGTGAATATTTGAAAGGCTAACAAGATAAGTCAAGCGTTCTTTCTTTCTTTCTTTCTTTCTTTCTTTCTTTCTTTCTTTCTTGCGTGCTCGTCTTCCTTGTCTTGTAAAACTTTTTTCTAATCTCCCTTTTATTCCTCTTTCGATTGTTTTCTTACTCTTCTTTCTAATTCCTTTCATATC